>JALPQI010004490.1:0-84101 GCA_025490895.1 Thaumatotibia leucotreta
ATCATATTTCATATACAAATTGCTAGTAACTGGCCACTCTCCAGAAACTGGACATCTTAAATAAAAATTAACTCTACAGGGTGTCCCAACGGTGTGACAACGGTGTAAGTCTTCTTTCAGCAAAATACAATATTTACGAAATTTAAGGTACTTCCCCTTCATGTCCCATAACTTTGGGACGCCCTGTATACATATGCTTATAATTAAAATTCATTTTGGAAGAGGGAGTGATTGACATTGACATGACAAATCGTTTTAAAATGAATCCTAACTATAGGCATATAGAGTTTATTTTTATATAAGGTATCCTGTTACTGGAGAGTGGCCAGTTACTAGCAATTTACCCTACTTACCTCCAGGAACTAAAAGTATAGGGATGAATTAACTTTTTCCTGTCTGTCATTGCCATGGTTACGGTCACCCGAGTTACGCTGGTTTTATCATCATCATCAGCCTATGTTAGTCCACTGCTGGACGTAGGCCTCTCCTATTAACTATGCGTATAGACGCATTAGGAGGTAAATACCCATAATCGCCACGCTGGGCAAACGGATTGGCGATCGCAGTAATGTGTCCACTAGGATAACGCTGCTGCCCATCATCAATCTTGTAGAATGGTCAGTGACACTTCAATCCCTTAGTCGACTCTTACGACACCCGCAGGAGGAGTTGGGGTGGTGACAAATGTATTCTTACTGCCGTCACCACACGGCAAGCTGGTTTTATGCAGAATTATAATTAGGCAAACACGCATGTAGTCTACGTGTGTAGGTGGCTCATTATCTCATAAACGACGGGATTATACCATAAAAATGCATGTTTGCATAATTTTGCATAAAACCAGCGTGACTCACGTGACCGTAACCATGGCAATAATAAACAGAAAAAAAAATATTCTCCCATAGGCACTACCATTTTCCTCCGGCTGCCTCCAAGACCAATTAACAAGGTAGGCCAAACCTTGGTTTCGGCGATGTTGTTGTCAGTTTTATAATGATAATAGATACCTAATATAAAATAATTATGACGATACAGTATAAAAATGACTTCGCGTACAGTCAGCGTCAAATAGTTTGTAGCGGTAAAAGTAGCCAAGTTCGATACACCGTACTAAATAATATATGGTTTATTTGAAGCGGTGGTGGCTCAGTGGTTTAGACGTTTGACTTTCAATCCTGAGGTCGTGGGTTCAAATCCTGGCTCGTACCAATGAGTTTTTCCGAAACTTATGTACGGAATATCAGATGATATTTACCATTAGCTTTCGGTGAAGGAAAACATCGTGAGGAAACCTGCATACATCCGCGAAGAAATTCAAAGATGTATGTGAAGTTCCCAACCCGCTTAGGGCCAGCGTGGGGACTATAGCCCAATCCCTCTCATATATGAGAGGAGGCCTGTGCCCAGCAGTGGGACATTATATAGGCTAAAATATTATATTATTTGACGCTGATTATTGCTGATTTGAGACGGAACATACAGATAGATACAGATAGACGGAACATATATATATTATTGTCTTTTCATAATTGTGAGTGCAGACATTTTTGATCAGTGGTTGTAATCATTTCTATATTTCGACATTACTATATTTAAATATTTTGAAGTATGTACCAAGTAGTTTTTTTAATACAGCCGTTTTATAGGTATATCGCCATAATTTTCTTATACATAGTTCAAAGAAGCAAATCATCTTCAGTAACTGTACCATGACTTTGCAAAAATATCGGTAAACGTTAGGTTTTTCTCGATACGTAAAGCAGGCCATCGCGCTAATATGTCAGTGCGTATTGCTTTACATAAGTAAGGACAGAGTAAATCCTAACGTATCTTTTACATTCCAACTCATGGTACGGCTACTGGGTGCTTAGACAAGTTGCCAATCGCTAACGCTCAATCGTCAATCGTAAACGAAAGGCCGCTAACTGTCTTTGTCGCACTAATATGAAAGTGTGACAGAGAGGGAAAACTACGATACGCTACTAAGCGTTAGCGATTGGCAACTTGGCTAAGTATTCTGGTATCCGCAGGCCTAGCCAAAATGCCATTCTGCAATGAGGGTTTTCGATAATTTTTCTGCCACCAGGCGGCGCTTCGTACGCACCTGGTCTCGACAGCTGTCAGATTCATACTATTCATAGGCACCTGGGCCTAAAATATTGAAATTCTATTTTATTTGGAAGAGAATTGGTTTTGTAATGGATTAAGACTAATACATGGTCGTCGAACTGAAGATTGAACTCTAAAACAGGCGCTCAAAGTCACTGGTATTCAAAATAATTACTATAACTTTGTTAATTTCATGAGAATTGACTTGGAACTATTTTATTTATTTATTTTAGGTAACAATATGACTAAAGTAAAGGTTTTCAGAATAAATAAACCTATAAATATGTTGAAAATTAAATGCGCGTATTTATGTTAACAGTTCGTTATACGATCGGCTCAGTGCTGCCATCTCACCTCCCCATAGCGGCAGAAAAAGTATCAAAAACCCTCATTGTATCCTATAAGCGATAAATAATACCTAAATGTATTTTATGTACTGCTGTTGATGCCCCAAACAAAATGAAATAAAAAGTATGAGAATGAGATTCGAACGAAAACTCACATGACCATTTAGGTACATAATTATGGTCACGTGACTTATCGCTTATCGACCTTATCGTATACGATTGTCGAATCGCATCTTGGCTAGACCTGCTGGTAATGTAATTACCTAATTACCCTGAGTGGATAATTTACTTGCTTTGAAATGGTGGTTGAACTTTATTGCCTTGTAAAATAAGAGTGAAAGCTGGTCCCACAGTTTCATAGTTTAAGTAGCATAATTTTGCATAAAACCAGTGTGACTAAGGTGACCGTAACCATGGCAATCACAGACAAAAAAGTTGATTCACCCACTACTGTATTTTCATACAAAGATCTGTACTGTACGAAAATACAGTTGCATTTATAATGTTACTGTGTCATGGTTTTTGTGTGGCCTAGGGTTCCACTTATTTGACTGTACAGTGTACAGTCAAGTGCAAAAATCCTCTTCTAATGTTACGACGTGGTAATTACACAGAATTAAAATGTCCTCAGACATATTTTTCAGCATTTTTATAACACGTTATTTTGCCCTTGACTGTACAAGGTACAGACAGACGACCAATCGTAGGGCTCTTAGGTACCCTGGATTTTCTTTGTTTTGGGTTAGGTGTTCGGATTTAAACTATAGAATGTTTATTAGTAAAATAGAAACTCGCATCTAGAATAGACATACCTACATTTTTATAAATATCGAATTCTGCAAACCTACCTAAGGCCTAAGACTACAGCAATAGCCCAGTACTAGGGTTTGCAAATATTCGAAAGTTTCAGGTAATCGAATATACGGTTTTTTTTATATTTTGAGATATTCGAATAGTTTTCATAATATACAGCGTGTGTATTTGATACGGGCGAATATTTTAGTGGCGATTACTATCGGACCTAGGGAACCTATTTACATAATTTTTTTTTAATTTAGAAATTAAGGTTTTTTTTTTTCATACAAAATAATTGAGCCCGCAATGTATTGCATCCACTGGTAGCCACATTACTTAAAGTAGACATAAGTATCTAAACGTCATAAGAGTCTCATGTCAGTTGGCCGGCATACATTGCTGCTGGGTTGCAATTTAGAAAAATCATTACACCTAATCGACAACAAAATTTAACGAAATGGTTATCTTATACGACTCGTAGGATCAGATATTATAGCTGGATTAATTATTCGCCCGTATCAAATACCCACGCTGTATGAAGGGTCCACAGAAAAAAACATGTCCAGTGCTTAAAAAAATCAGGGCAAATTCACACCTATTCTGTTAAAAGTATGGTGGTTTTTCCTTCTGTAATTTGAATTGGCTAGACATGTTCTTTCCGTGGACCCTTTTTATTACAAATGTGTAATAAAAAGTTGAAATTGTTGGTAAAATTACTTTGTTTTGCATATTTACGTCTAATATTTTAATAAGACGTGATATCCTGCAGTGTTCAACAAAGATAACTAGGGATTATCACAATGCAGGTATATCCGCACTATCCGTTTGGTTCATTTTGGGAATCCATGTTTCACTATCTCCAGTATCTCCTGAAACTTCGTAAAAGTCCTCAAATTAGTTTTATGTAATAACACAGCTTTCATGAGAAACGTAAAGTAAGCGTAATTTTATTGCTTACATCTAATTGTTGCTGTAAAGTGTCTAAATTATTATCAATTTATAAAAAAAATATTCAAATACCTCATGTCTTATTATTCGAATACTAAAATGGACCGAACAAGTTTTCGAATATTCGAATTGCAAGCCCTACAGTACTTAGTTAAGTATGCATTGGATAAGATAATTTATGCAACATAATTTTAATTAATCTCCCCCCTCGGTCGAAACTATCACTACCTATATCATTCAGTAGAAAACAAGAAAAATGTAAAGAAACTTGCATTATTTCATAATCACGGTGTATTTTTAGAACACAATCTTGGTTTATAAGTATAACCAACTTACTTAAACCTTGAGTTCACAAACATTTTTAGCTAAAATTACTGATATTTTTAGTATTAACGTACAAAGTTGTTTCACGGTATGTAGTCCGTGGGCTACTCGGCCTGAAATTAGAAAACGGTATAATTTGGGGGTACCAAGTGTCCTTTTTACAGTAGTTAGACATATTCATAAGGATGTTAAAAAAGTATGATAGACATCTCAAAGTGGTAGCTAATAGGCATACGGGCTATTTCAAGATTTCCGTTGTATGACAGGTATGGTTAAAATTAGGAGGTACAAATTTTCCTTTTCACGGCTGTTAGGTAAGCTTATAAAAACGTCAAAAATGCAAGATTGCCGTTTATAAGTGCTACCTAACAAAAATGGGGGCCAATCAAAGATGGTGGATCTCAAGTTTTACAAAATCAAGTATATCTCGAGAACTATTAAATATATCTAATTACTCTCTTGAACAAAATTAAAGGCATATCTGCAAGCTTCATATTTTGCATATACACCATATTGCTAAAACCAACCAATAATTAATTATGACCAAATTTATGAAAATTTCGTGATTTTGATTTTTTTTGTGTCGTGTTTTTACATAGTAGTCATGACGCTAGAAAAATTAAATATTTTTTTAAAGATAGTGTATTTAATAAGCTTTAATTTGATGTATATAACTTGTTGGCGGTATTTAAAAAAAGACCCATAAAAAAATATTTAAATAAATTGTAGTCATTATCCACCGTATACTTAGTGATTTAAGAGGCGATTTTTTTATATTTTTCAATCTTGGTTATTTGAAATAAGCACTATTATTTACGAGTGGCACTTCCATCGCCTCTTAAATCACTAAGTATACGGTGGATAATGACTACAATTTATTTAAATATTTTTTTATGGGTCTTTTTTTTAATACCGCCAACAAGTTACATACATCAAATTAAAGCTTATTAAATACACTATCTTAAAAAAAATATTTAATTTTTCTAGCGTGATGACTACTATGTAAAAACAAGACATAAAAAAAATCAAAATCACGAAATTTTCATAAATTTGGTCATAATTAATTAATGGTTGGTTTTAGCAATATGGTGTATATGCAAAATATGAAGCTTACAGATATGCCTTTAATATTGTTCAAGAGAGTAATTAGATATATTTAATAGTTCTCGAGATATACTTGATTTTGTAAAACTTGAGATCCACCATTTTTGATTGGCCCCCATTTTTGTTAGGTAGCACTTATAAATGGCAATCTTGCATTTTTGACGTTTTTATAAGCTTACCTAACAGCCGTGAAAAGGAAAATTTGTACTTCCTAATTTTAACCATACCTGTCATACAACGGAAATCTTGAAATAGCCCGTATGCCTATTAGCTACCACTTTGAGATGTCTATCATACTTTTTTAACATCCTTATGAATATGTTTAACTACTGTAAAAAGATCACTTGGTACCCCCAAATTATACCGTTTTCTAATTTCAGACCGACTAGCCCACGGACTAATGTGTCAAAGACGTCAAACGCTGTGGAAAGTCAGCCATATTTGTTTTAATTTTTTGTTTTCTACTCACGAACTACAGGTACCTATACTTATAATAATAAATTATACATTAACATTATACTTAGTCCAATGTTATTTTCGATTTTTTTCCAAGTATTTTTTTCATCACAAGCCTAAGTCCCTATTCTACAGGGTGTTTTTTTTTCGACCGTTCAAATTCTACGTAGTGAATGTGTAGGTCATACTGACCAACTTTTACTATGGGGACAAAGTCGAAATCGCGAAAAAAAAATCAGCTGTTTCATACATTTCGGCCGGCGTAATGCCGCCAATTTGTATGGAACAGCTGATTTTTTTTTCGCGATTTCGACGTTGTCCCCATAGTAAAAGTTGGTGAGTATGACCTACACATTCACTATGTAGAATTTGAACGGTCGAAAAAAAAAACACCCTGTATGTAACAAATATAGCTTATGAGACGTCTCGAAATATTGTTATTACATACTTAATATTTATATTTACCTATAGATTTATTATTAGACACTAGCCCCCTTATTCATAAAAACGTCTCCTCACTTAACAAGCCGCTAAGTATTGTTTGTCCCTTTCGGTCTTAGGGCTTGTCCATTAATCACGTCATACGATTTTGGCCTGTTTTTGGTGATATTTTCTGGATATTTTGTCCGATGACCCCCTATGGTGATGGTGATAATTGGTGATTTTTTCTTGACCCCCTGCCCCTACACAGTATGACGTGATTAATGGACCCCTTATAGACATATTGATAAGACCGAAATGGACAAGCCGGTAAGGCTTGCTAAGTTAGTAAACGTTTATGAATAAGCGACTTAGTACCCATAGCTAAATTAACGAGAGAATGGAATTGCATAATTTATGTTTTTTTCTGCCATTGTATATTGTAATGTATGCAACTTGGTAATTACCGGATTTAAGGTTTGCATTTCGTTATACTTAAGGGTAAAAACAAATTTCATGCAATCAATTTACGGCATTTGACGTCATTTATTTTTTGATGAAAATGTATTGAAAAATAGCCTCATCTTTGTTGACATTTTTTTTGTTACAATTTATGTTTTAACTCCCTCGGCGTCAAGGCACAGCAAATTGTTTAATTCAAAAGGCTAAATCAACGCTTTAACACTTTAGGGGACACGACGTCTATAACCGTGATGTAGATTTTTGTTTCCTTTGGCCTGTCAGATTACGTCTATTAGTGTTCACAATTCGTTACCACCGTAGCCATGGCAACGGAACAAGAAATGAGTAATAGTTGATCAACCCCATTACTGCAAATTATCTATCTACATTCTACAGGATGTAACAAAAATAGTGGTAATCTGTTTAACCTTTTGGACGCCATGTCAAATACCAAAGCTGTCACCCAGACGCCACGTCAACAAAATGTCAAAACTGAAATTGAATTTTGCGCACATGACTGTAGGTCTATATTGCTCTGTGGTCCACGACTTATATATCGGTCTTTGGCGTTGAACCTGCGGTGCCAATATATCAGTCATTGGCGTCCAAAAGGTTAAGGGCCTATTCAGTATCATATTCAGATTAGGGAAAAGGAGAAAGCATTCCATGAAAACGCCACCAAAGAGACGCTGCATGTTGAGAGCAATACTTTATTGTACGTTTATTGTACAGTTGGATCACGTCTTGGATACTGATAAAAATTGGTAGGCTGGTCATTCTGGTCAAGTCAATGATGCTGAACAAGATCCACTTTTCCCAAAATGTACCAGAAAGTTTGTATGGCAGTTTATTTATTTAAACTTTATTGCACAAAATGGAAGTACAAATGGCGGACTTAATGCCTGAAGGCATTCTCTACCAGTCAACCACTGGACCAAAAAGAGAGGTTTGATAGGTGCAGGCTAGAAAATCGTAAAATACACAAAACTACTGCTGTCTAAAAATACAGATACCTAAAAGACTTACACATTATATTTTATACCATACACATACATATGAGTCGCTTAACTTCAAACCCCGCGTAAATCCACTCTACCAATAGAGTGCATATTTAATTGTAATTGCCTAGTTTTTCTTTAAACTTTAACTCTATTGACAAAGTGGATTTACCCGGGTTTGAAGTTAAGCGACTCATACATACAGGGTGTTTTTTTTTCGACCGTTCAAATTCTACGTAGTGAATGTGTAGGTCATACTGACCAACTTTTACTATGGGGACAAAGTCGAAATCGCGAAAAAAAAATCAGCTGTTTCATACATTTCGGCCGGCGTAATGCCGCCAATTTGTATGAAACAGCAGATTTTTTTTTCGCGATTTCGACTTTGTCCCCATAGTAAAAGTTGGTGAGTATGACCTACACATTCACTACGTAAAATTTGAACGGTCGAAAAAAAAACACCCTGTATATACAAACAAGTGTACGCACAATGAAATCAGTCACGCAACTCTGACAATAAATGCTCGCAAAAGCATGGGCTTGAAGGACAGTTTACTCTGTGCTCTGAGTTTCCTTCTTTGTTACCAGATTCCTATACATTTTTGGTAACAAAAAAGGAATGTTTCATACAAATATTTTGCGAAATGTGGTGGATCTTGCTCAGCATCATTGCCTCTACCAGCTCATCAAATGTTATTAATATTGAAGATTTGATCCAATTGTACAAAACTACAAACTTTTTCGAGAATAATCTTAAATACTTTGGAGAAATTAAAATAGGCACTCATATTATTACTCAGTTTGAGACTTGAGTAACGGAATAATATCACAACAAGGCTTTTATATTGTTTCTTAGCAGCTAGCACTTTTGTTAGGGTAGCTACCGTAGTGTCACGTAAGGGACAAAAAGTAGATGTCTTCATGTAATGCTTCTACAATAGTAAAGTCCATTTCAAATACGAAGGCCCGGTTCAAATTGATAAGATCCAAAAGGATCAGTGATAGCAAGATACCTGGCCAGACCCTTTTGTGGCGTGATATTTTATGCATACATCGGTATACGTACGACACGTGCCAATTTGTAGTGGACCAATTAATCGGTCGTATGCCGGAACGTGGATCCGCCTACGAAAAAACTATTAGAAAAAAATATTTGGGGCACATGAGAGGTTAAATGACAAAAGTTTCGAGTGGCATCGGGCCTTCGTATTTGAAATGGACTATACCTACATATAATACCCTTGTAATCCTTTAAAATAATTTAGGGCACTATTGTTTATAGAGTTCAAATCGGTTGCCACTAAGGACCAATTGTGTCGTACTTATACGTATCTTCAAACTCTGACAAATCCAGTTTTTTTTAATATATATATTCACTATAAAGAATTAAATTTATTAGATTGAAGATGCGTGGCGCAATTATGTTCGGATTACTATCTTTATTATGTGACACGGTCACGTAGATTCAAGTATTTAGGTACGTTTATTTTAGCTATTGCACAAAGCGACAAAACACAGGACCTGTCAATTGAATAGAAAAATAACCCTGAAATTAACTTTAACCATCTCGACATCCTGTCAAATACAAAACTGTGTGTAGTTTAAGCTCTGTGAACAGTGACTTATCTTCAGAAATATTATGGATCGTTGGTGCTGGACCTGAGGTGCGCATATATCAGTCTTTGGCGTCCAAACGGTTAAAGTTAATTATTTATTGACAGGTGACAAACTGACTTCCTATGCGATGACTAGAATTCACAACATAAACTCGAAATATATGCCAAATCCACCTGTAATAAGTTCATAAGCAAGATTTTTAGTGATATTTGTTTAGAAAATGGGATATTTTTGTTTTTCGGGTGGGATGATATAGCCAACTCATACGTAGTTTAAACCTACAATTTAGACAAATATAAAAAGTAAAATATCAAAGGATAATTTAGAGGGGGAAAGTCAAACAAAAATGCACGGAAATAACAGGCCAAGTTCGAATAGAAATCTACAGAGACAAAATAAATACAACCTTATTGTTAAGCTTTATTTTATAAGCAAAAGCAAACGTTATTTTAATACCTAAACTACCTATTTTTTAGGAAACTGCGAGTTTCTATTTTACATTCTATAGCGGCGCTCTTCAATATGTTCCTTAATTCATACGGACTGGGTTTATAAACGTCAGGTGATGCTATAAAACATTTGCTTTTATATCCCTCAGCTAAGTATTAAAGCGAATCAAACCAGAAAACAAATATATATAAACTCTACAGTTCTCAAATTAAGCGATTAATGAATCGCTAGAACTATATAAAATAAGTTACAGTAGGCATAGCATATGATTAGTGCGACAGTATGTGGCTACAAGATAGATTTCCCGTTTTTTACAACTACATATATAAGTATTAATAGGAAAGAGCACATCGTGAAACCATTCATATGCTAAGCCTACAGATCGATTTATAGGATCTGGCACAAATTTAGTATAAAATAAGTCGTAGTGTACTAAATCAGCGTCAACTCTTATAAATCGACCATAACGGTATTTCTCGGTTTTTCTCTTCGCTTAAAACACAATGTTAAATATAAATCCCACACCTAACCCCTAATGTATAATAACATTTATTTTACAACATAAAATAAATCTTTAAGACTAAAATAATAGCGGGTGTTACAGACTAGAAGAAAACATGTAGCTAGAAACAAGTTGTGTATGTTGCATCATACATAAAATTACAAAAACCACGGATGTGATTTCGATAAACTCTTCAAATAACTATGTACATTCACTCTATTAACACATACGTATTGCATTTAAACTTGGCGCGTATCTTACAAACCACATTTTTCACAAAATTGAGTATGACTTATAATTCAAATCAGAATGAAATATCGATTTTCAATATGATTTAACTACCTCATGAGATCTGTACAAGATATTTTTATGGTAAATGATTATTGACTCTTGTATAAGCCAGCGCATATCAGAATTAATAAATCCTTGAAATTTGGTTCACTGATTTGATATTTATTCCATACTATCAAAAATAAAAACTTGCTTGGAATTATAAAAATTTTGAAATGCCGCAACACAAATTATCCAGTGGATTTCATGCATTTTACATGTTATAAATAGCTTGTAAGAAATAACATGAATTTTGAGACTGCATTCTGATTAAGAATGTGATAAATTTTCACAAAATTGATTTTCAATTGGTCCGCAGGGAAACTACAAATTGAAATCATATTCAGAATGTAGCATCAATATTCATTCAATGGCCCTTATTATATTAGTGTACAAAATGTGCGGTTCACAAATTTTGCTCAATACTTAATAAGGTCTTGTAAATTTTTTGTACCGATTACACACGAATACGCATTCACTATTATTCGTCTTTATAACAATTTTCAAATTGCTAAATCTCAAATAATAGAATCAATTTGATTATGTATGCATGTTGTATGAAATCATACAATTCACAACACCAAATTTTGTATTTCTTTAGTGTAATTTCCGAAATTCCGAGCGAATTCGTGTTCTTATTTTTGAAAAAGGTCGGATTTAAATTTTATTCTATATTCAATTGTGACGAAAAGCAATGAAACTAAATGACACTATTCATTCCACAAAAGCATTCCAGGACTTCATACGAAATTGCATTCAATACAAAATGGCCAATTCTTAAAATTTTGTACTTTGGCTCCACATCTATTTATGGAATTACAATAATTACCTAAACATACTTTAGATTTATGGCCATCGTGATATAATGCCAGCAACAAATTTTAAAATATAAACTCAGCCTTAAAAATAAGATAAGGCCACTGATATAAAATACAACACGAATTACATTTCTTGTGACAAACATTTACTGCATCTGATCCACTACAAAATATCGGTTTTTCACTGGTTAAGGGATTACTTTATCATTATTCTTTTTTAAGGCTACGAACCTATCCAAAATATTCGAGATTGAGGCTTGATGGGCTTCCGAAACTGATAGATATATTTGTTTAGTATATTGATTTTCAAGATCGAATATTATATAAAATTATCCTGAAAATCTGACACTGATAACTAACACATTTTTCCTAAAAACAGCGCCGACTTTAACAGAAAAATACATGAATATTTTTCTTAATTTCATAATCGACATTGTTTCTAAGAAATATAATATGCAGTTTTTAATTCAGTATCCTCGTACAGCTAAACAACTTCGATACCTCACAAGGTTTAATGCCCGGCCGCTATGAAGTCAATATTGACAGCTGTCAGTTCAGTGCATTAACTGTCAAAAATGTCACTTTTTGACACATAATGAAATGACAGGTGCCACTATAGCGGTGAACATTACACTATTTACAGGTCTAACGCGAAAATTGAACTCCATAAATTTCGACGATTTTTCTCAGCATCATTAGAATGAGAGAGAGGAATCCTCGAAATTTGCGGCTTTCAAAGTTCGCGGTAGGGCCGTCGTCCTACTCGCAACTGTCAAAAACGCAGCCAAAACACGCCAAAGTTCAATAAACGTCAAACCGCGCACGTCACTATCACCAGAACCTCTGCGGCGGAGGCCCCATCCACCGATTGTTCGGCGGTCGAGGGCGGAACTGCTGGGGACTGAACCTAGGTCTCATGTCCCGAGGCGTCCAGTTCCTAGGATACCTGTTATTGGGGAACCTGGGCTGGTTCCAATCGTCCCTGAAATCCTCGAAGGGCGGGGAGGGGTTTCTCATATTGGGGTTTTCCAGACCGCGACTTCTTAGGTCTTCCTCGTACGCGTCATCCTCCTCTGTATTTCTGTCGTCCTGGTACTCTTGTGGAAATTTCTGTGACATGTTGAACTTGAGATCTGGGGGCATGTTGTCGAAGGGGTTGGGCATGGGGCGCGCGGGGGCCGACAGGGGACCTGGGGGACCTGGGGGGGCGAGCGGGGGACCGAGGGGGCTGGGCCCCCGGTCGCTACCCGTGCTGTTGATACGGACTAGGTTGTGTTGCTTGCCGTTGTCGCCGCCGACTAACACTTTGTTGTTGTTGAAGCTGTTGCGCCGGTCGTTCACCGGTTGGCTGGGGAACATGCCTTCTGAAAACATGTTGTGTGTTAAACTTGAGATTTTACTACAGAATAGCTGTTTAATAGCTACCGGAATTTATAACCTCTTAAGGCTCATGGGTGCTTAGACAAGTTGCCAATCGCTAATCGTAAACGAAAGGCAACTAACTGTCTTTGTCGCACTAATATGAAAGAGTGACAGAGAGGAAAAACTACGATACGCTACTAAGCGTTAGCGATTGGCAACTTGGCTAAGCATCCATAGTCTTACCTATAAAATACTTCGTAATATCAACCAAATCTAAATCGGTTGACAAAAGGTTCACTAACAAAAATTACTGAGAATAAGGCTGCGTTTCCACCAGAGATGTGCGAGGATGTGTTTCCATAGAAATGACACCTATAAGGGTGCGGCTCCACTGACGCGGAGAGGAGCGGAGATGTGCAAAATTTACCAATTACATTCTTCAAATTCAAAAATCTTCAAAAATTGCGTCACGTAATACTTGAACGCTCCCATGGAGACAACCAAGAATTCGCGAAAAAAAAGACTCTTAATTGACTCGCAATTTTTTGGTTGTCTTTAGTCGTAGTGAATAAGATGCGTTGCAGTGAGATATAAGATGAAAAGTAATCTTACGCTGGTCCTCATCCTCCGATAGGTCCATGTCGACACTTTCTACGATGTCCGTCGGCGGAATCATGGGCGGCACTCTGTAGTCCTGAAAATATCAATAATTATACTAATTATCTTTGTAAGGGAGTAGAGTGTTCATTGTAATGAGTATTACAATGCACTTGCATTATTTCATAATCACGCACTTTCGGAACACAATCTTGGTTTTATCACCAACTTAAAAACTTAAAACTTGAGTTCACATACATTTTTAGTTCAAATTATTGGACACAGTTGGGTGAATCAACTTTTTTCGGTCTGTTATTACCATGGTTACAGTCTCCTGAGTAACTCTGATTTTATGCAAAATTATGGTACTAAATGTGACTAAAATACAAACATATTCTGGTGTTAATAAGCCCTTTCCTTGATCCACCTACAAATATGGACTACATGCATATTTTAATAATTTAAGTAACATTATTTTGAATAATATCAGAGTTACTCAGGAGATCGTAATCATGGTAATAACAGTTCAAAAAAAAAGTTGATACACCCATTTATTAGTATTAACGTAAAAATATCTCTGTGAACGTGTTTCACGAAACGTGGGTCAAAATTATTTTCGTTGTCTTGTTTCATACCACTCTGTGTTTAATATTAAACTTTAATATTTGTTTTACACTTAAATAAATGTATTCCATCTCTGTCTTTTAATTGCTGTTTCGACTCAGTATATAAAAAAAAACCGATGCACCTGTATTTCTTTTTTACGCTAGATTTTAATCCATACATCAAAAATTAGAAACAGAACATCATCTCATACAAAAATCCCAACTGTGTCACGTTTTTGCGGGGCACAAAATAAGGCAACGAAAAGAGTTTTGACCCATGTGTCAAAGACCGGTGTCAAATCCTGAAAATCAGCCATATTTGTAGATTTTTTTTTATTTTCTACAGAAGAATGGAAGTATACTTACTTGATCGAGATTGATGGGCGGCGCAGGCGCACGCGGCGCCTGGTGCGTGAGGGATATTAGATTCCGGTGATCCACATCTGAAAAGTTTACGTTTTCACTATTACTCAACAATAGTACTTTATTGCTCACGCCGGGAGTTAGTAAGTAGGTCAATCCCTTTTTTATGTCACTCGTTGCTATTACGTTCTCCTAGGTCACCCTTAACACGTTCGCCTCCGGTACTGTTTCACTAAATCCTAATACTACACCGATCGAAATTTTCTTATAAGAACTCCTATGCCAGTGACACGCATGTGTGACCGAAATTATTGTACTCCTATGCCAGCGACACAACACTTGTGTCAAAAATTATCGTATTTCGATGCGACTGGCACGTGAGTAAGAACTTGATTTATGGTAGTGGCACTAGAGTACGGTAATTTAGATCACGTATGTGTGTCACTGGCATAGGAGTCAGATTTTTTTTATTTTTTTGATCTCAGACGCTGTCACCGGCTTCGAACGTGTTAAAATCAGAGTTCGATAGCATTAAAATGAATAATGATTATAGTCTGTAATTTCTAAGAATGAACTTTTGACAATATATATTAATCCTTATTAATATGAGGGTAAGACTCACCATTTTTGATAGCCTTAACGTCATAGATGTAAGGGTCATTTCTAAACTGTCAAAAGTTCATTCTTAGAAACCTCAGACTATAATCATGATAGTAGAGCTTGTAGGATACTTTCTTCTCGCAAACTATGCAACAATTGTCCCCTGGGTGACGTGACAGAATAACAACAAAAAAAGTGATTGACGCAAGTATAGTACTTTTCTCAAATTGCAATGAAATAAAAAATCGATAGTTAATATCATAGTACACAAACAAATAAGTCAAAGAACGAAACGAATCTACAACATTCATCGAACCAGCGATGTGGTACTTCCTAGTCCAATTTGACGTACGTAATAGGGTCAAAATTCTTTTCGTTGTCTTGTTTCATACCACTCTGTCACGCTTTTAGTTGCTGTTTCAACTCAGTATATAAAAAAATCAGTGCACCTGTATTTCTTTTTCACACTAGATTTTAATCCATACATCAGAAATTGAAAACAAATCATCATCTCATACAAAAATCACCACTGCGTCACGTTTTTTAGGGACACAAAATAAGACAACGAAAAGAATTTTGACCCAATAACATTTCATTGCTAGTTTGAGAAAACCCTATTACTTTGTCCGACTGAGAATCAAACGGGATGTCAATTCTGAATATAGAAAGTTTACATTGTTGTTTTTATATGTAAAAAGACGAGATAACCTGTGATTTCAAGTTGCAAAGTTAGATTTGTGATACCCTACGTGCATTTCATCAGACCGCTTACAAACGCTACTTGCAGTAAGTGCATTCCCACTTCCAGTGAGGTTTTGGGAAGCAGAATAAGCTCTTTTTTTTAATAAGTTTAAATTTCTGAAGTAGCAATTCTAAGTAGCGCCTAGAAGATAACTACGTATTAAAAAAAACTACCCTTTTGAAACTTTCTAAAACATCCGAAGGGGTCTGAGAGGCCTCTATTCTGCGTCCAAAACCCTCAAACGCAACAAAAATGTTCTCATCTTTTGGCCACCTTGTACTTGTATAGCACAATTTAATTTATGACTTTAAGGGTCAATCACGGTTTTTATGTCACTCGTTGCTGTGGTTACGTTCTCCCGCGTCACCCTTAAAATCACAGAATAATATTGAAATTTACATTATTTGTCCCCTGGGTGACTTGACAGACCACAACAAAAAAAATTATTGACCCTTAAAGAGTCTTAGTTAACTAAAATCGATTTCTAGCATTCTCAAAAAAGTTGCGTTTGTAAGCGACATTCGTATGTAAATGTCGTATGCAGATGGTATACAGTTAGCAGTAGTAAATATGAACCAACAGCTTAAAGAGTGTTCTTATTGAAAATAAAAGTGGTTAGATTAATAACGCTACAAATTTACAAGCAAATTTATCTTTCTAATTTCTCAAGTATTTTTCTAACTGGTGTTAAATTACAACTAATATAATATTTGAAATCTAGAAAAACAATAGCTATGATTTTATTGCTGTTTTGTGTTCAGTGTGAACTCACAGGCCAAACAAGAATGTGATCGGGGCACGTTTATCAACAACATATAATATTAGTGGAAGTCTCTTTTTAACATCACTATTTAAACAAGACCTTCCATTTATACAGGTTTTTGATAAAGGGGCAAGGCAGAAAAAAAACGAATTTATAGAGACCTCTCGATCTATCGCCGCATAAAACGTCTAAGTCAAATATCTCTCCTTCTATCTAGTTGGCTATTGATAAATTTAAATTGGATCAAAAGTGAAAAACCCATGGTGCATCCACACTACACAAAACCATTTAACCCTTTAATGCACACTGTAGTGTATAGGTGTTATTATACATTATTAAAATTGGAACCGTAATATAAATTCTACTACTTACCCCTTAAATAGTATGTACTCTACGAACAAATAAAACATGGAAGCCGCACGCAATACTAAATTGCCTTTCAAAAACGGTCCTGAATTTTAGTTGACAAGTGTCACCCTCTCTTCAAAGCATCACGGATGTGTTGCCCATCTTGGCACAATTGAACAATTGTTCTTGGGGGCATTTTTGAGCTAGCATTAGACGTCCATGTTATATATGGTCGCAGTATGTACTATTTTATTGTACATACTAAGTTTAATTTAGTATTGCAGTAATGGTTTAAAAGTGCGATGTAGAACTACACAACTCCCAAAACATAATAATGCACGTTTCTCAGATTGTAATGTGAAATGGTGTTGACAATTAAATCAATATTAAGAACCGTTACCAATGAAGTATTACCAGATAATGATTAGTAATTATACTGTTTACTATTTCCAAAAACATGAAAGAAGAGCATCTGTTTATGAAGTGAGTCGAATAGGTAATAAAATAATCATCACCCATAAAAAGGTCTTTCAAGTCGATCTCATCGGCAAATGGTATATAATCGGCGTCTGGCGAAAAACAAAACGAATTTGACTAATTATTATACCAGATAAAGATACTCAATACCTGTATCTAAACGTCACAATTATAAAATATTCATCAACATACTGAATGTCAAGGTTCGGAATGGATAATATTATTATGAATATCTGAACGCATTAATTAATATTAACTGAATACTAAATATCTAAACGTGGTTACTTGGCACACATTAAATATTATAAAAAAAAATAATAAAAATATACAAATAAAAAAATATTATGAATAAAAGAGGCTTCATTACAAAAGTCTTTACTTTCAAAATCCTCCATTTGTACACTCCTGTATCGTAGTGTAATAAAGATTAACCCCCTTATTCATAAACGTCTTTAGTCTTATACACGGTGGGCCCGAGGAACCCGACCAACTTTAACTACCGATTCTAAAGCCTATTTGGAGCATATAATGTGCATGACCTGCAGTCCAATTACGCATAATTTTCGAGATATTCATTATTTTAATCAAAACTGAAATTCTAAAATCTCCAGTCTAACGCACCCTAAGAACATCACGTGCATAGTTCGTTTAAAAAAATATAGCGACTCGACAAGCACTATTTTCAGTATTTCTGGCCAGTTAGTACCTATCGAAGAGTTTGTCATCCAAATAAAAAAGGTTTCTTTCTTCACTATGAATATTTATTTTAATTGTAATGAGCATGGGGAGCTTGAAGTTTGAGTGTAGTTACCTTTTCTCATTCCTAGGCGTACTTTAACATTATACCTTTATTTTTCATTTATCAGAAATAATACTCTTCACTTATCAATAGAATACACTTTAGTTTATAGTGCTCAATCACAAGAGTGCAAACTATTTACGCTAATACTCGTAACTGGCCCATACCTAGTTTGAAATTAATGTGACTGATATGTCAACGTCAAAAAGATTGCTGATTGTCACGCAAAATCACATTGCAAATAAAGTGTTACTTGTGTTTAAATAAATAATCGCTATGCCACCGCGTTATTCTTCGCGCGAATTAGCAGATATCCATTTTATTTACGGATTTTGTGACGGCAACTCCCATCAAGCAGTTGTTGAGTTTAGGACGGTATCCAACTCGTCGTGTGCCGCACCATGCTACGTTTGTGGATGTACATAGACGATTTTCTGAACTAGGTCTTGGAAAAAATCGTTATGAAAGAGTGATCAATTTGGATTTACATACGGTGAACTGGATAATGAACATGATCACGGAAGATCCGACGTTGTCATCGAGAGCCGTTGCTCGGATTGTAGGAGTTAATTACAGGGTCGTATTAAAATTATGGAAAAGGTACGGTCTTCACCCTTTTCACTATCGAAAAGTACAAGGGTTGTTAAACAACGATGGGCTTGCTAGAATCGCATATTGTCAAAGAATGAATCAGAAACTCGTAGAAGATCCCGGATTTCTCAACAAGATATTGTGGTCTGACGAATCTTTATTCACAAGAGAAGGAGAATTCAATTCTCACAACCTGTACACATGTGGCTTCCAGAAAATCCTCATGCAAATCGAGAAAATGCCTTCCAACATAAATAGGGTTCACATTTTGAAAATTTGATTAATTAATAAAAATTCGTTGTTTGCATTGGGTTTCTTTTCTTTTGCTAGTATAACTAACTAATTTCAAATAAAAAATATCATAAAAAAAAGTGAAAGTACTAAATATGGTTTCACTAGCATAATCGCTTTTACTTTGGTTACGAATTTACGATATTGAAATTTATTTAGATACAATTAATTATTTTTACCTTTGGCCGTGGCCGTGTGGTGACGGCAGTAAGAATACATTTGTCACCACCCCAACTCCTCTGCGGGTATTGTAAAAGTCGACTAAGGGATTGAAGTGTCACTGACCATTACTTGATAGAAAAATGATGATGGGCAGCAGCGTCATCATAGTGGACACATTACTGCGATCGCCAATCCGCTTGCCAGGCGTGGCGATTATGGGCATTTACCTCCTAATGCGTCTATACGCATAGGTAATAGGAGAGGACTACGTCCAGCAGTGGACTATCACAGGCTGATGATGATGATTTTTACCTTTTATGTACCTAAATGATTGGCATTATGAACTCAATAAATTGAGATGTTTTGGTCGAATCACTTAAACACGAACATGCTTGACCTACCCATAAGACTTTTGTTGTCATCTCACAATGACATGACATGACACATACCGTCACGCCGCTCGCCGTACATCGTTTTATGTCGGAATGATTCGTAAAGTGTCGGTTTTCGCCAAAGGAGAAGAATATCTTTCTCTCATTCACTCAACTAAAGATTTGTTTACAAGGAAGTGCTAAATTTAATTGATTTACTTTATTCTAAAACACAAAATTGTTAGGATACTTAATTAGACCTATGTTGATATAACATTAATTTCTCGTAATATCTTCAGGAATACCCTGTTTGAATCTGTCGGGCTCCTCGGGCCCACCGTATAGAAGTCATTATAAGAACTCTGAAATACATAAGACAAAAAGTGACAAATAATATTTACCGCCTTGCTATGTTAGGAAACGTTTATGAATACGAGGGTAAACAAAATAAATAAGACGGATTCATAGTAATGCGACGTCACATTACAAAATCATGCGATTCGATCGTCGAGTGCTGGCATCATATTTTGACTAATTTGTATGGCCTTCATTTTGAATCAATATACACCGTGTTTTTATTGATTTCCGTTAAATTGGACAGGTTACTTATTAATGTTAATTCTTTTCAAGTCAATTATTTTTTTATAACTCAATAACAGTAAGAGTTAAGACACTAGTTTCTTAGACAAATAAATCATTTTTGACCTAAATAAGCTTCCCTTTAATTTAATGGAAATCAATAAAAACACGGTGTATATTGACATTTACTAAAAAATTGTCTTATTATACAATAGCTGACACAGTTATCCGACTATTAGACTACTTTCTGCGATTCGTAGAGGGTCAAAAATGCGATCCTGTGCTAGCGTTGTTCCCACTTTAAATAGGGAAATTGTTAACAAATTGCTCTGTAATATAAATCAAGGTTGACGATACCTTGTTGTAAGGGGCGACTCGGTGCGGACACGGGCATGGGCGGCGGGGGCAGGGGTAGTAACCTGTGGTCCACGTCTTCCATATCTGAAATATATTTAATTATGGCTTAATATATATAGTTCGGGAAATATTATTTGACCGACTGTTGTCTTACTTACGACCTTTTGTTTTGCATCATTAACAATAGAAAAGTGCTAGACTGCTGATTGTCTAGTAAGTGTTAACGCAAAACGTCGTAAGTAAGATAACAGTCGGTTAAATAATATTTCCCGAACTATACCTGATTCTGAAAGATGTATTTACACTTGGTAAACAAACAAAAGTATGAAACTATGAATGCTATGAATAGGCTACTTGACCCATTTTTAAAGTTTCTCGTATATTATTTATCAATATCTGATTAACGGAAAAAAAATATGAATATATATTTTCACGACCTGGAAAACCGCAAAATTATAACTTAAAATTTAAACTTTCTTTACCGCGCGAAAACGATACTAGCCATGTTAATGCTTAGATTATCTGTGGTGTGACGTCACTCAAACCGAAAACAAACATTTGATATGTCACTTATGTTATGTCAATGTCACAGCAAAGCTACATGCCTACATGTCCATGGCGAATTTCACTCGTATAAGATTCGACATGAAGTTAAAGTTTAAGATCCTATGACGTCACATCATGGCCGACACCGTTTTCAGAGTTCGAAATTAAAAAAAATAAAACAAATTTTTCAATAAAAAATATGTACCCATCAAACACTTTTAATACACCGTAATCGAAAAATACTGATCTTTTCAATGAATACTACAGAAAATAATAATTTTTTGCACTAAATTTGATACGAGTCAAGTAGCCTATTAGTGAAAGACTAAAAGGTTTATTTAAACTTAGGTAGGATAGATCATACAGTAACTAGAAAAATTGTATCAAGCTCACGATATTTTTCTGCTTAAAACAGTGCAAAAAATAAAAACAATTTATTAAAATTTCATTCATCTATTCACCAATGCCTTACAAAAAAAACGAGAAAATCTAGAAAAAAGTTACATACTTAAAACATCAGTCAAATTAACATTCAGCATGTGATTAAAATTGTGCGAGTATGTATATCCAAAAACAAATGGGATAGTGAGATTTTCTAGTGACTTGTTTCCTATGATTTGATCCTTACCATTCGGGTTCGGATTTTGGACAGCTATGCAAAAATAAGTACACATATAAATATGTAGAGAAAAATAAGTGTTACAATATCAGATCATCGTTCATTCGAATAACCGCTTTTAGGCTGCGCTTCCACCATAGATGTGCGAGGATATGACACCTCGCTCGAGTCATTAATAGGTGTCATTTGTATGGAAACACATCCTCGCACATCTCTGGTGGAAACGCAGCCGTTAAACCGTGGTCCTAAATATCCACTGTACTTTTTATAAAGGCCACCCATATACACTGACGTGTAGTGATGGCTCGTTCCCGGCAACTTTCGGAGCATTCCATGGGCTGTCCCGTACAAACGCGTGTATATTTCGATAATTTGAGTAATCTTCCGATTTTTTAGTTATTACATATATTTTTGAGTCATTTTCGACTCCTCTAGTCACAAAAGAGGACTTCGATAAACCCACAATTTTGAGAAAAACCATGTTCGTACGGGACATCGGTGGACTTTTTCGTGGAATGCACACAGTATGGGGAATATTATATAAACGTCGAAACTGATGTCGACGAAGTATTTGTAGCGGATTTATTTTTATACAGGGTGGTCCAAACCTTGACGTCAAAAATTTTTTTTTAGATTCCTCACGTCATGAGCTATCAGAATGTACCCCATGTATGTTAGCCGATTTTTTGTAGTTTTCGAGTTATGAATTTTTGAAAAAAATTTTTTGAGGGATTCCGGAATGAAGCATTTTATTATTAAAAAAAAACTTTTGAATTTTTAACTAGTTTCTTTTTGTAAAAGTATTACTAAAAAATAAAGCATTTACTGACAAAAAAATTAGCGTCCTCACCTTGATACAAGTAGGATAAAAAATACCAAATCTAAAATTTTACGTTAAAAACGCTTCAAAATAGCATTAATGTACGTGAATAAAAAAAATAAAACATATCTCAAGGATGTTTGGTAATCTAAAGACTGCCCTAGACCTTAAACCTTCGTAAAAGCAAAAAAAAGTGATACTTAATGATGAGGATTTTTCGGAGTAGTCGGTCAAATAAACTTAAAAAAAAGCTTCAAATATTTTTATTAAAAAAAAAGTTAAATTTCGCCTGTTTTGTTGTTGTTATCAATAAACAAAGACAGAAAATACCACGAAAACTCAATTTGTGTAGTTATTGAAGAAAATTTTTACTACTTCAAAATTTTAAGCTTTTTAAGTTTATTTGACCGACTACTCCGAAAAATCTTCATCATTAATTATCACTTTTTTTTTGCTTTTACGAAGGCTCAAGGTCTAGGGCGGTCTTCAGAATACAAAACATCCTTGGGATATGTTTTATTTTTTAATTTACGTACATTAATGCTATTTTGATGCATTTTAGCGTAAAATTTTAGATTTGGTATTTTTTTATCCTTTTTGTATCATAGTGAGGACGCACATTTTTTTGTCAGTAAATGCTTTATTTTTAGTAATACTTTTACAAAAAAAAACTAGTTAAAAAACCCAAAAGTTTTTTTTTTATTAATAAATTTCTTCATTCCAGAATTTCTCAAAAAAAAAGTTTCAAAAATTCATAACTCGAAAACTACAAAAAATCGGCTAACATACATGGGGTATATTCTGATAGCTTATGACCTGAGGAATCTAAAAAAAAATTTTTGACGTCAAGGTTTGGACCACCCTGTATAAATTCTAATAAGAACTCAAACGTGTACTCCAAGTTGGAGTCTCCAAGAAGTCACGTGACCATTCCCATACATTGTTATGGTCATGTGACTTTACGCTTATCAATCTTATCATATACGATTGCAGAATGTCATCTAACCCTTAATTTGGCAATGTTCGTCACAATGAACTCTACCCACTTTTTGTTTTTTTTTTAAAGTCAGAATTTTCTGCTCTTCACAATGGTGAGGACCCTAGAACGCACGATTTTTTTTTAAATTTGCCAATTTAAGGACTAACCCCCTTATTCATAAACGTCTGCTAACTTAACAAGCCGCTAATAATTGTTTGTCCCTTTCGGTCTTAACAATGTGTCCATAAGAGCAAAAGGGACAAACAATTACGGCTTGTTAAGTTAGCAGACGTTTATGAATAAGGGGGTAAGAATAAGTACTTACGTCCCATCATGGGTAGAACCGGGGGCGGAGGGGGTGGGGGTAAGATGCCGCGGTGGTCCACATCGACGGCGGGAATGTCTTGCACTTGGGGTATAGTCTGGAAATTCAATACAATGTCAACTTACCCCCGTATTCATAAACGTTTGTTAACTTAACAAGCCGCTAATCATTGTTTGTCCCTTTTGCTCTTATGGGTACATTATTAAAACCGTCAGGGACAAACAATTATTAGCGGCTTGTTGAGTTAACAAACGTTTATGAATAAGGGGGCAACTCTGTAAGTTTGCCTAGTTACGCTTTCACCATCTAAATACATTCGATACTACATCCAAGTCTATTCCGTTTTTTAAGGTAAGCTTATCATAATAGTTTCAGATAGAATTTGCCTATTTGTGACAGGTGTCATCTACATATAGAATTTCTCCACTATTTTCCTATTTAGGATTATAAATAGAAAATGCGAATATAGTAAACAAACCATAAATTCAGAATGTCCTTTATTTCCATTCTAGATAATCCATTCAACTCTTAACACAAAACTATCCTGAACCGTTGAAACGATAATATAAAGTTAGGGCGTTTGTGCACTACACTGACTTTTACCGTCCGGTAGTTCGGTTTTTTACGGTCCGATATGCCACGCCATTAAATGTATATAGTAGCTTGTGCACTATACGTAATTTTACTGTCCGACATTTTACTTTTCCTCATTCCGGACAGTATTTTTCCGATCCGAGATGACAGCTATGAAAAACGTGTTAAAGCTTGTGCACTGCGTCCGGAATTGCACTGACTTTTACCGTCCCCGATAGTCCGATTTTACAAGCCAATCATCCGTTTTTTTCATGCTACTATGCAGCACCTCCGAGTAAAAAGACGGACAAGTGCACAAGCCAATCATACGTTTTTTTCATGCCATATCGGACCATGAAAACTCGGTCTGCCGGACAGTAAAATTCATTGTGGTGCACAATCGCCCTTAGAATGCGGATATTACTGAGTATGTTTTTTTAATATTGTTCGCAATTTCTGTTGGCTATGGTTTTATTACTGAGTATGTTTTTTTAATATTGTTCGCAATTTCTGTTGGCTATGGTTTTAGGCACGATCCTATCTGAATAATAGCATTAACCATAATGACATATGCTGATCGCTCCAGCTGTTTTACACTCGTCAAAGTCTCTGGCTATGCTATTAATGCTTTATCATTCACTTTTGTTAGGTGTTGGCCGAGAAGTGTTACTAATAATACATTTAGCAATATACACCTAGTGAGGGCTTGTTCATTAATCACCTTCTACTGTATAGAGGGAGGGAGGGGGAGGGGAGTCATCGGACAAATCGGGTTCTTCAAAAGAGGAGTGTACAAACAGCAACACAGCTGGGTATACACTTCAGAAATTGGAAATATTGCATGAAAGAGAATCACACTTACAGTCACATGTCAGTTACATAGGAATGTTGAGCCACTTGGCAAAGGATGCAATTTGGTCGTGTAATATTATGGGTTCGGTATTTTTCGTTAGTAGGCACGATCGCGACATTCGCGACATTTCCGATGATCCCCGATGATATGTCATCGAATCTTTGTTGCGTCAAAATTTCAGTATTTGAAAACTAGTTGACATAATAAAAATTCCTTCGTCTACGAAAATTAAGAATTAGCTATCGGCCATGATTAGACGCTAGATGTCGTTGTTCCTTGTGGAAACTGGATAACGACAGTTCTTCATAGATTTGTCTAAAACCGTTTAGTAATTTAATTATGGTTTCTTCATGATTTTATCTGACATTAATAGGCGAGGTATTTTTCCAAGTCAAGATATTTTTACAAATAGCCATGTTATCGGGCAATGTTATAGTTGAATTATCGAGAAGATGGAATTGCATATGTAGTGGTATCGAGTATTTACAATGTATTGTGTGCTATTGTGTGTGTTTTATCGACTCATGTATTGGCATTATTCGACTAATAGTAAACCTAATCGTAACGACACAAGGTTCACTTTAAAAGTGTTGCTTTAGTAACACCACTACAAATGCAATTCCATCTTCTCGATAATTCAACTATAAATATTTTTTTTCATTGACAGAGACAAATGCTATTGCTGTCTTTATTATAATTCATCACATCTCTTAGTTGACGTTAGTTGAATACTTATGTAACCTTTGTGGAAATATGGTAGATAGACGTTTGACAGTCTACCTATAATCCTTTAATCTGTCAGTAGCCATACAAATGTTTAATAGAGACTTGATAGTTTCTGGCTGAAATTGTAATTTTGAAAAAATGTCTGACAGTGACAGCCGTTGAAAGGAAAATGAACGAAAATTTCTATATAGCAGCTTAGCAGTCAAATTACCGGCTCTGAAGTTAGATTGACGTCTCCAGAACTAAAGCGGATGTTATATATAACGTAACTATAGTAACGTCAGCTTCCGGAAAAATCGTGATCAATCATTGGTTAAACGTTTTTGTTATTACGTAACCATGGTAATGTCACCTTCTGAAGAAACCGCGAGCGATCATTGGTTAACCGTAGCAATGCCTGCCCCATTGGTCAGCAGAGTTCGGTCGAAGTCGTGACACTAGTCTCATAAGATTTCGGGAACCCGATTTGTATTATTCGACCAAGTTGCGAACAGTGCGAACGATCAACATTCCCGTGTTTTATTTAATTTGAAGTTGACATAATATAACTATATTTATCTCTTTCATTTTCTCTCTGCTCTGTCTTTAATGGTCCGTTAGGAGTGTTGCTGTTTGTACAAGTTCTTATTGGGTCGGCAACGCGCATGTGACACCCCTGGGGTTGCAGGCGCCCACAGGCTACGGTGACTGCTTTCCATCAGGCGGGCCGTATGCTTGTTTGCCACCGACGTGGTATAAAAAAAAATCGCGTGTATTTTTTTATTACTCTCTGCTGAACAGCATTAAGAGATGAAAATATCACCAAATATCACCATGGTGGATGGGTCTAAAATAGGCCAAAATCGTATGACGTGATTAATGGACAAGCAGAGTTTTACGGTAAGTATAAAGGTATCCTTAAATTAATCGACGCGGAATCGGCTTAAGCTGGACGAAAAAAGCTTTAAGTCGACGGTAAAAGAGCGACAAGACGTAATTCGCTCGTAAATAGCTCGGGTATCGGATTTATCGCTGTTATTCCGTCGACATAGCCTTTTTCGTCCGATTGAAGCCGATTTCGCGTTGTTTGATTTGAGGAGACCCTAAGTTTGATTTGTAGAAGTTGGAAATGCGAAGTTGAAAGTGATAGACTACTCGATAAGCAATAAAGGCGCGTCAAAAGCTTACTGGTTATTAAAATTAATTATTAAAAAGCTAACTACCAAATACTAAAACTCCACGACTATCTATCATAGTTGCCGATTTCTAAGAATGAACTTTTGACAGTTTCAGTGCAGATAGGCGTGTCATGAATGTTTTTAACGAATGGCATATGACACGATAGGCGTGTCATCATATTCTACGGCGTAAGGCACGCTTGGCGTATCATGAAAAAATTGTTCGCCGCCATTGATAAAAGTTTTTGAAAATGGAACACGCAACGAATCAGTAAATATGAGGGTAAGACTTACCATTTTTCCGATGATATAAGGATCATTTCTAAACTGTCAAAAGTTCATTCTTAGAAATCGGCAACTATAGCGATAAATATTTGGTTTATTTGTTAGAGTAAAAAAAACAAGTGGAACCGATTATACATAATACCGTGGAGTTTTCGACTGCTACTAACTGCCGCCTTTACATCGATAACCGAAGCAAAACAGAGATAACAATTGCCTGTCAAATTTAGCAACTTATTCATCGATTTTCACATGTTTCTTCGCTTCGCTCGTCTCTTTCGGTAGAAGAGCAGCAGAGTTGAGCAAAAAGTAATCCAATTACTCCTTCAGATTACATTTTCTTAACTCTGAAGGGCAGCCTATTGAATAATAGGCGGCTAAAAGAGGCTAAACGTCAAAATGATAATAATGAGGATTCGGGCATTGGCTAGTGTAGTGAGATGTTAAAGAAGTACATTAACCATTTACATGCTTTGATATTTCCAATAGACTCTATTGCTACGCAAACTAAGAGATGACATCGTCGGCTGACAAGCAAAACTCACTATAAAAACTGTCACTACTATTTTTAGCAACCTCTTATGTCAGTATTGAATCAGAACGGAGATAGGAGCTTTATTTCAAGTAGGTATTCGTTACTTAGTGAGTTTTGCTTGTCAGCCGACGACATGTAGGCACAGATGTATGAAGTAGGTATGTCAGTGGTTAAAAAATGTACATATTATAATAGGCATGATGACTGGCAAGTCAAAACAGCATCTTTTTTCGAACTGTCAAAACGATCACCACTATGGAATTTTATATGAAATACACAAAAGTGACGTCACGTTTGAGTACTGCCAAATGACCTACTCTTTTAAGTTCTTTTCAATTTATTAAATAGAAGTTCTGTACAAAAATTACTGCAATCTACATCTTAGTAATAATTTCTTCGTATATTATGTCGTGCATAATGTTAAATAATTTATTTCAACTACAGTCATCATCCCTATTGCCTGGTCTAAGGCGACCTGTAGGGCGGAAAACTATATGACGTGCGAATTGAGGTTCCGATGGTGGCCTCTAACTCCAACTTATGGATTCGCTCGCTGCCGATCGCCTTAGACCAATGTGGCCAGACCTTAATTTGGAAACAATAGGGCACTTGATGCCAATTTTGTCTATTAACCAATTATAATTTGAGGGTAAAAACATTTGAAAAATGAGCTACGATTATGAAATGAAAAAGCAACAACCACCATTCCCAAAGTGACTTGTCTACCGGAGTATAGGTTCGTATTAACCTGAGCGTATTTCTACGGGATTTTAGATGTATCAGACTTTTTTTGGCATTAATGACAACATAAAAATCTGACCCATCCGTATACAGGGTGGTCCAAACCTTGACGTCAAAAAATTTTTTTTAGATTCCTCACGTCATGAGCTATCAGAATATACCCCATGTATGTTAGCCGATTTTTTGTAGTTTTTGAGTTATGAATTTTTGAATTTTTTTTTTTCAGAAATTCTGGAATGAAGAAATTTATTAATAAAAAAAAACTGTTGGGTTTTTTAACTAGTTTATTTTTTGTGAAAGTATTACTACAAATAAAGCATTTACTGAAAAAAAAATTAGCGTCCTCACTTTGATACAAGTAGGATAAAAAATACCAAAATCAAAATTTTACACTAAAAACGCATCAAAATAGCATTAATGTACGTAAATAAAAAAAAATAAAACATATCCCAAGGATTTTTGGTAATGTAAACACTGCCCTAGACCTTAAACCTTCGTAAAAGCAAAAAAAAAAGTGATACTTAATAATGAGGATTTTTCGGAGTAGTCGGTCAAATAAACTTTAAAAAAACTTGTAAATTTTTAATTTAAAAATAAAGTGAAATTTCGTCTGTTTTATTGTTCTTATCAATAAACAAAGACAGAAAATACCACGAAAACTCAATTTCTGTTGTTATTCAAGTATATTTTTACTACTTTAAAATTTTAAGCTTTTTTAAGTTTATTTGACCGACTACTCCGAAAAATCCTCATTATTAAGTATCACTTTTTTTTTGCTTTTACGAAGGTTTAAGGTCTAGGGCAGTCTTTACATTACCAAAAATCCTTGGGATATGTTTTTTTTATTTATTTACGTACATTAATGCTATTTTGATGCATTTTTAACGTAAAATTTTAAATTTTGTATTTTTTAGCCTACTTGTATCAAAGTGAGGACGCTAATTTTTTTGTCAGTAAATGCTTTATTTGTAGTAATACTTTTACAAAAATAAACTAGTTAAAAAACCCAACAGTTTTTTTTATTAATAAATTTCTTCATTCCAGAATTTCTGAAAAAAAAATTTTCAAAAATTCATAACTCAAAAACTACAAAAAATTGGCTAACATACATGGGGTATATTCTGATAGCTCATGACGTGAGGAATCTAAAAAAAATTTTTTGACGTCAAGGTTTGGACCACCCTGTATATCACTAAATCGCATATATTAGCCGCCGGCTATTTTTTATCAGTCTCCCGTTGACATTACATACCGTGCATGATCTCAATGGATAAATAGAAACTCTATAACAAAGGTGACATAAGGGTACATAATCAAAGGCCATAGTCGGATTTTCATAGTAAGTCAGCCTTTAAATCAACCAGACTCTAGTATTTTTTTGTGAGTACCTCTTATGGTGAAGAATATTTCTGCTGAGTATCAACGTCCTATCGGTGACAGTTTTTGACTTATGATTTTTTTTAGTTTTTTCTTTAATGTGTTGTATCTCAGGATGTATAAAAGCGAATTGCTTCAAATTTTGAAATAATGTTCTTTATTTAGATATGCATCGAATTTAAAAAAATGAATATCGATTGTCGTATAAAAAAAAGAAAAAAAAAGACCAAAAAATTTTTCATATTTTTTTTTGTGTACCTATGAAGTAGTGACACCTCTATTTTCTTTTTCTAATTATAGACCATACATTGGCCTACTAGTTGCCTAAGTATCAAAATTTTCCAAGCGGTACTTCTTACCAAAAATCGGCAATATGTGTGGTCAAGTTCTGCATTCAATCGGTGTTTTTCAATGTAGTATACAAACTCTTCATTTATATTTGAGTTTTCTTATCAGGTTATCTTATTTAAGAGTAAATGCTAATGACAACTTAATGTCATCATGATGCAAGCTGTTTATTTCATTATTAATCGGCCGTTTATTATTTTAACTAGCGTAATTCGATATTATTTATGAGATATTCATTAAAAATAATATATTGCAGTTAAATATTATCGAGATACGCTAGTTGAAATGGTAAACGGCCGATTAATAATGAAATAAACAGCTTGCATCATGATGACATTAAGTTGTCATTAGCATTTACTCTTAAATAAGATAACCTGATAAGAAAACTCAAATATAAATGAAGAGTTTGTATACTACATTGAAAAACACCGATTGAATGCAGAACTTGACCACACATATTGCCGATTTTTGGTAAGAAGTACCGCTTGGAAAATTTTGATACTTAGGCAACTAGTAGGCCAATGTATGGTCTATAATTAGAAAAAGAAAATAGAGGTGTCACTACTTCATAGGTACACAAAAAAAAATATGAAAAATTTTTTGGTCTTTTTTTTTCTTTTTTTTATACGACAATCGATATTCATTTTTTTAAATTCGATGCATATCTAAATAAAGAACATTATTTCAAAATTTGAAGCAATTCGCTTTTATACATCCTGAGATACAACTCATTAAAGAAAAAACTAAAAAAAATCATAAGTCAAAAACTGTCACCGATAGGACGTTGATACTCAGCAGAAATATTCTTCACCATAAGAGGTACTCACAAAAAAATACTAGAGTCTGGTTGATTTAAAGGCTGACTTACTATGAAAATCCGACTATGGCCTTTGGAAACAAAATATTTACTCTAGTCTCACAAATAGTTCCTAAAATTGAATGAGATGTAATTTACCTCAGGGATTTCGAAGACAAAAATCTATCCCACAAGATGCCAATACAAACAGATTGCGAAAAATTTGAGTATTTTCTAAAAATACCTACAATATTTCATGATTATAATTAACTATGGATCTGATAGGTGCCCTCATTGTGCGATTACAAATATAACACTGAAGTATTTAACCCTTAGGTGCATATGGTATCACACATTCTATTTCTGAAATGACTTATGTAAACAATCAATGCCAATTAGAATTCTGTTGCTCAGTGTGACAGTCGCAATTGATTACTTATTTCGACATGTGTCATTTCGGTCGTATCGTTTTTGATACTGTATGCACCTAAGGGTTAAATTTGATCTCCATTCCATTCTAGCTGATTTTTTATCTCAAGCATGGCAAATATCGCTCTTATAGTACGGCGGTCGATCGTCAACGGGAGACCAAGTCTACCGCGAGCTTATAGCTCTATTATAACCATATCTGGGATAACTGGGGGCAAGTTATAGGGATTTGATATCGATAAAAAGATGTCGATATAATTATAATAAAAGATGTGCTTATTGAACATTCTCGATTACAGTACAGAGGTGCGATGTCATATCTGATATCGGGCCTCTTCAGATAGTAAAAGTATGCAGATGTCATTTAAATCAAAATGACAATTTAAATATTGATATTTTAATATTAATTGTATATTTTGAAAACTATTTTAAAATAAACGCGTAACTACCCGTTTCAATTTATTTTTTATTTTAATTGAAGAGTAAGTACCTTATATTTATTTATGCCGAATAACATTTTGATGTTGTCATTCACAGTAACATCGATATATTTTTAGTCGATAAAATATTTTACTACATCACTTTCGTATAAATGCCCAGAGTTATCCCAGGTATGATTATAACTTTGAAATGCATGCTTTGCATTTAAAAGTTCACGGTAGCGCAGTAAGAGAAAAACAGTACCCTCGCGTAGACGGGGTTCTCCGGTATAATGACGGGCTCGCGCGGCGGAGACTCGCACAGGTCCACGACGGGCGCCGGCACCGGCTGCGGACGGACAATTATCGGTCGCAGCTTTTCTCGAAGCATTAGAAAGGAATAAAGGACCATTCCATGAAAACATCTACTTTTTGTCGCTTACGTGTCGCTATGGTAGCTATAGCTACCCTAATAAAATATGCTAGCTGGTAGGAAACACTGTCAATCTTAAAGCCTTGATATGTTATTGTTATACCGTAACTCGGCTTACTAATTTAATTCTTCAAAAGTATTGAAAAGACAGTGTCGCTTACGACACGTTTTCATGGAATGCTCCTAAAGCAATCTCGACGTGTCTTTTTATTAACCTCTGCTCTATTAACAAATAAAACATGGAAGCCGCACGCCATACTAAATTGCCTTTCAAAAACGCCCCTGAATTTTAGTTGACAAGTGTCACCCCCTCTTCAATGCATCACGGTAATGAATTTCAATATCAACTTAAATTGTGATTGGTCAATTCATATTCTATAAACATTTGTCGAAGATGTTGCGCTGGAATATGCGAGCTGTTAAGAAAAGCCCTGGTTCCGCCTATCTTGGCACAATTGAACAATTGTTTTTGGGGGCATTTTCGAGACGACGCGTTAGACGTCCATGTTATATAATTATGGTCTCCGCCCTCTACCATTGACGTGAAATTATTGAATCTTGTTATCAACATCGTTGGGCATTAGAATATACGCCGAGTCGACCCGTCAAGTCAGTGGCAAAGGGTTGAAACAAATCACAGCGAATATGTAACAATTATAAATATTTTTTAAGATGACTAGCATGTAATTAAATGCATTTGCTTTCATAATTACATGAATTAATTTTGAAGTACGTTTTCAATAATTTGTAATAGGAAAATACGTCAAGATTGTTTACTTTCTAATACTAAACAAAACAAAGTATAGAGATTGTGCCTCAGTAAATATTCCAATATTTCTTTGGAAAAATGTACCCATTTGAGAGTATTTGCCTCGAATACGGCGCATCATTATTCGCAGTGCTTTTCGAAAACGTACTATCACACTATATATCACCATACTCCAAAAAATATCACCGACAGCTTGTTCGATAATACTTGAAATTTTTCGAAATAGGCTGACGATTAAAAATTGAATCTGCAAAGTGGACGAAACTACATTACATTGCGCAGCACACGTCAGGATTCTTAAGAATTAAAAAGTCGCATACTGTGCCCAAGTAATATTGCACCAAGTGAAGTTTGGTGTGATGCCGGTTTCTGGCGTGATATGTAATGCGATGTCACGTCGTTGAGTGATATATTATGTGTAATATGACGCGCATCACTTTAAGTTAGCGTCAGTAGACAACAAAAAAGTGTTAAAAAACCGAATAACTTACATTATTTCATAATCACGCAGTTTCAAAACACAATTTTGTTTTTATCACCAACTTAAAGTCTTGAATCTTGAGTTCAGATTTTAATTAAAATTATTGAAATTTATTAGTGTAACAGAAAAATACATTTGCAAACGTGTTTCACGATATGTGTCAAAGACGTCAATTACTATGGAACGTTAGCCATATTTCTTAACATTTTTTTGTACTGATGAACGGCATAATGTTAAATATTGTCCTGAAGTTTCGGGGATTTTTGGATAAAATTCTTTTTGGGGGCATTTTTGAGTTAGTGTTAGGCCGTAGTCGGGAATGTTCGGGAGCCCCCTGATGCGGCGGGCGAAAACGATCATTCCCGAGCATTTTCGAACACATCATTCGGACCAGTGTTGCCAGTTCGGACCTTTTGGTCTGATTTTGGATCTTTCCGGTTTCTGGCGGATCTTTTGTGGATCCTAGATCAAATCGGACCATTTCGGATCTTTATAAATACTTTTTACCACCCATTTTTTAACCATACGCTTGAAATTAATCGGTTTCCAGGACCCCTAACGGCTTGTCCATTAATCACGTCATACTGTATCGGGGGAGGGGGGGTCAACAAAAAATCACCAATTATCACCATAGGGGTTTTCATCGGACAAATCACGTGTAATTTTTTTTTACTCTCTGCTGAACAGCATACTTCTTTTAAAACATAACCAGATGTCAAATCCTGAACTGAGTTTTGAAATTTCGCGGACATTTACCTCGTAGTTTGTAATAGTACATTACTATAGAGGACGGGAAACGAAGGGTTACAGGCCAAGTAGATATATCTGGCCGAAGGAAAGGAATACGCGGCCTGTAACCCTGTTTCTCGCCGAGATTTGTATAGTGCTTTTCTCAAACTTGCCATGAAATAAAACGAACTGATTTCGCCGAACCATACTATTTGATTTGTAAATAAACCAATAGTACAGTATCGTACAACATTAATAAAAACATTCGCGCCTATAACTTCTTTTTTTATTGTTTGAGGTATCCTTTTACCTGGTGGTATAAACATTATTTCTTAACTTATTTTTTTATTTCTGTGGCTGAATGTCAAGACATAGTGTCACAATTTGACGTTTCAAAACAAAAGACAGTTTGTTTGCAGTCCTAGGTGTGAAATAAATACATGAAATCTCTTTACATATCATCTTAGCATATACCATCGGTTACATAGTATTTCCGGGTTTAATTTAAAGTAAGTAACATCAACATTCCGTAGCAAGTTTGAGAAAAAAAGGTTTTTTTCCGTCACGTGTGCTTAATAAAGTACGGAAACTGAATTGTTATTAAAAGGATTACTTAAGTTGGAAAAAATTACACGTCATATTGGCTAGGGGGGGAGGGGGCCTGAAAATATCACCAAGTATCACCATGGGGGATGGGGGGGTCTAAAATAGGCCAAAATCGTATGACGTGATTAATGGACAAGCCCTAAGAGGGAAGGCCAAGGGCCAACAATAGTGTAGCGGATCTTTTTGCAGCCTACATCAGAGCGAATCAGGATGCGGAGCTGGCAACACTGATTCTGACGCCGCGAGCGACGGGCCGCTATCGGCCTTGGATGTCGATGACTGTTTAGTTGTGAAATAATAACAGGTAGAATACTAAGTACACTCACCCTCGGGTAGAGGGGAGGTTCGGGCAGGTGGGGTGGGGAGGCGGGGGCCTCCACGAAGGCGCGCGGCGGCGGCGGCGGCACCGGCAGCGCCGTCGGGACCAGCGGCGCCGGGACCGGCACCGGCGTGGGCTACAAACACACGTATATCTACTAAAACACAAGTATATGATATACTTCTAACATACAGGTATATGTTAGGTTAACACGTTCACCTCCGGTACTGTTTCACTAAGTGCTTATACAATGCCGATCGGAATTATCTTATAGAAATCCTATGCCAGTGACACGCATGTGTGACCGAAAAGATTATACTCCTATGCCGGCGACCGGCGACACAGCACTGTGTCAAAAACGTTCGTATTTCTATGCCACTGGCATTGGAGTGAGAACTTCATTAATGCTAGTGGCATAAGAATAATATTACTTTGATCACGTATGTGTGTCACTAACATAGGAGTACAGTTTTTTCGGTCAATCTCCAGTTAAAGCTATCTGTCAGATAAAACATAACACTATTTCTTTCACCTGGAAGAATAAAGAGAGCGTGTTATTTTTATCTGACAGATAGCTTTAACTGGAGATTGTGAAACAGGCCCTTATACTAACTGAGGAATTTATGCTGACGCGGGACCATTTCGGGGTAAATCCGAAACTTTATTTTACCTTATTTTAGAAATTATATGTAACTAATTATAGAACAAAAATAAGTATTCGTTAAGGTACATTTAGACCAAACGAGCATTCGCTCATTCTATCCCCCAATCTACGAAATCAACGAATTTTGGACGAATCACGTTTTGTGTAACGAACGAATTTCGTCGAGTGGGGGATAGAATACACGAATGCTCGTTTGATCTAAATGCACCTTCACAAACACAAAAATCACAATATCGAAAACGAAAAAAATACAATTAAAAAAGTGTATGCTACAATTTACCAACGCCAATATTATGTGTTTGGGCATTTTCACTTCTCAAAATCGATATCGATAATAAAATATTTCTCACCCTAGTTTCATTGCGACAATCTTTTGTTTTGATATAGAGTTTCCGGGCTCTGATGATGCGAGTAATTTAGATACTTACAACCATATTCCATGAGTTATTGTTCCATTGACTCGGCGCCTCCGGTCGATAAGGCTCAGGTTCCTCTGGAACTATAAATACAAATTTAATTAATGCTTGATAATCATACCTCGCAACGGATGTAGCAAAACCGTAACATTTGACAGTTTGATGAATTTACTTACTCTACTGCACGTATATTAACATAAGCAGAATTATTGCATAAATATTTTAAAATGCTTTATTTAATTGTTATCCTCCAAGGCATACATTAACTATTTATTGCACAAATCCAGAACGAATAATAAAAGTACATGTTTGAAAGATGTAAACAGGCAGTAGGCATACTGCTCCACCAAAGAATATCTCAATGACATACACTTTTCCAAAGATTAATATGCATACAATGCACACTATACTACTATTACATAATCATACCTCGCAACGGATGTAGCAAAACCGAAACACCGATTATGTATGTAAGTATCTATATGTATCTATCTATTATATATATCGTCGCCTGGTACCCACATCACAAGCCTTAATTGAGCTTACCGTGGGACTAGGTCGATTTGTGTAAAGATGTCCAAAAATATTTATAAAATATTTATTTATTTTTATTTATTATCATGTAACTTATTTCCAAAACCGATTTGCTAGACTTATCGGGTTTCACTAGGCAACCCTCGTTATAATTCTAATATACCTACAATATCTGTATAATATACAATGTATGAAAATAAAAAAACTGATATAATGATGAGAGTGATGAGCGAGATGGATAGAAAGTGAGTCCCACTCACGCGTTTAACCCCCTTAATTTTTCATGAAAATCATATATGACTCTTAACTTAGCTCGTCGATAAGAATTGCTTGTCCTTTTCGGTCTTGTAGACATATTGATAAGACCGAAAGGGACAAACAGTACTTTACGGCTTGCTAAGTTAGGAGACGGTTATGAAGAAGGTAACTCAATAATATCGAAATAAATGACTTACCAATATTATTAGATATGCTGCCATAGAAAGAGGTAGGTGGTGGCGGGTTGTCCGACAATAAGTCTAGGCCCGGCAACGCGTCCTGAGACTTCTGTGACATCGTGCCGCTCGCAACTGCAATCAGTCGGTATCATTCAGTTGTGTACATATACAGGGTGTAAGTCTAATACGGGCGAAGCTCTTAAGGGGTGTTAGTTTACGACATAATAAGTACATTCAAATAACTTTTACTTCAAATCAGAGCAACAAAAATTTCCATACAAAATAATGGCTCAGGACCGCTTCGGCCTCAGTTTCATTTCGGCAACTTCTTAAGTAGTTCTCATTCGCATTTGGTCTACTGTTCCGATTCGCCAGCATTCCTATATCGTCACTTTCTTATCTCGCACGCTTTCTTACGTGGGCCACTGTAGTAACTTGGTTATATTCCTAATTAGACTACAGTGCCGATTCGTCAACACTCCTAATTCGTCCATAGTGCTTACTCGTCAACATTCTTATTTAGACCACAGTGCCAACTCGTTGACTACATAGCAGCCCTAATAGTACATCAAATCCAAATCCAGTCAAATCACATTACCACAGAGTTCTTATAGTTCGAATCCCGGTAAGGGCATTTATTTGTGTGACGAACACGGGTATTTTCTATTTATTTACGTATGTATATTATATATCGATATATTTATATATAATTACAAAATGTGAAGTATTCAAGAGTGTAAAATTAGGACTGAATTTCTAACTTAAAGAACGCGGACGAGTTGGCACTTTGGTCGAAATAGGAACGTAGACAAAAATGGTATATTGACGATATTGGACGTGTTGGCACTATGGTCAAAATAGGAATTTAGACAAAATGGGGTATTGACGATATCAGAAAGTAGGCAAGTTAGGAAGGTGACGATTTAGGAATTGTAGGCTGACGACATGGCACTGTGGACGATTTATGGAGACGACGAAATGAAACTGAGGCCGAAGCGGTCCTGAGCCAAAATAATTCGGCGCGCAATGTAAAGCAACATACGCGAGTTAAGCACTCGTTGACAGCTAATTTCAAAAGCAGATGACATAACTGACAAATCAACAATAACAAATGTTCGTACCTACATTGCTGCTCCGATAATCTTAAAAAAATTCTGTGGGTTCTAAATTAAGAGTAACTTTAAAAAAACCTTGTAATCCATGATTACACTAATGAATCCCATGCCTGGTTTAATTGATCGCCCGTATTAGATTTACACACTGTATAAATGTGTTTCTGAACACAAAAACAAAAGACAGTGACGCCTCATTCAGAAAAAAAACTAAAGGCAATGCTCTTTAGCCGCGTATCCACTAGAGGCAGCCTCGGGTCGAGCGGCTGCCTCACTCCTCACTGCGCAAGTGGAGACGCTGCCTCAACCTGAGGCACGCCGCGACGCGGGACAAATTCGTCGCCGCGAGTCGAGACATATTTTGTCGGTCTCTGTGCCGTGCTCAAAGGCGCCTCAGTCCGAGCCGTGTGTTTAGTGGAGTCGCGTATTGGCTTTTAACTGCGCAGTGCACCGCGGGCGGATCAAGCTGAGGCGACACGCCTCGAGCTGATCCGTAGCTGTTGTCCCAGAGCGAGCAGCCTCAAACTGAGGCTATTTGCTTCAAGTCGAGGCCGCTCGACCCGAGGCTGCCTCTAGTGGATACGAAGCTAAAAGCTTTGATCTTGCGTGCTACACTGTAAATGACGTTCTTATGGTATGCTGACAGAAGAGCGTCATGCATGAAGAGTATGTTATGCTGGCATAATTTAATTTTGCCGAATATCACTTGTCAACCAACTTTTCGCAGCTGATTTAGCGAATTTTTATTCGGCCGAATTTTCATTTGCAAACTAGGTATGTTGGAAAATGATACGTCTGCGAAACGTTACAGTTGGCAACCGATCTTTCGGTAAAATGAAATACTGCGATATGTTGCTTGGGAAGTGATATTCGGCAAACTTACTTTCGGCGATAAATTATACAATATTTTACAATGCATTACACGTGAAAAAGGCAATCTCAGCAGTACCAATTAATACAATTAGACCGCGCAGAAAAGTACTATGCCAATATACTCCCGCACGCATCGAGAAAAGTGTCACCTTCTGTATATAAATTTACTCTTAAAATACGCACTTTCTGAGCATATGCATTGTAAAAAAAATACGCTATATAGCCGTGAGTTTAGGCAGATTGTAACCTTAATAAATTAAGGGAAGTCGGCATATTTATTACTCCAATAACTCATATAAAACATTAGATATCGTCTAACAGGTAAATGGATGTGATTACCTGAATTATTATCAGAATTAGGAGCATTTTCACTAGGCACCAACGTTTTCAGAAAATCGTTGATATTGAAGTCTTGATTCTCACTCGGCCGTGAATTTATCACTTCGATTTTATTGGCTGCGAAAAGGAAATGCAAGTTTCAAGAATTTAACCACTGTTGTTGTATGGGTCGTAAAATCTATTAGAAACAGCGGAATTATGACGTTCAGATAAGAATGATTGCAGCCGGGAAACGGCAAAGGTTATTGGCCGATGTGATACGTCTCTGACTTACGAAAAATAATTTTAATATATTATATCATACTCCATAACACGTAAATATGTCTGTAATTTCAAAATGGCACTGGATTATGCAGATCTTGATAATAAGAGCCTTAACCCCTTATTCATAAACATCTGCTAACTTAACAAGCCGCTAATAATTGTTTGTCCCTTTTGCTCTTATATGGACACATTGTTAAGACTGAAAGGGCCAAACAATTATTAGCGGCTTGTTAAGTTAGCAGACGTTTACGAATAAGGGGGTTAGATCCCAACGGCTTAAAAATAAGTTCTACCACTTTTCAATATCACAGAACAGTAAAAAAATATTGGCCATATTTGGCTCATTCATAATACTCATGCTACTTCATAGTAAATTAAACCGGCAGATTACTATGCTGCGAGATTTCAGGGGTTACCTCCAACCCATGCATTTATGGTTAAACTAAACTATCCATAGTTCACGAATTATTATATTCTCATACTCATCAGTCTCATCACAAATGGCGAGACATATGAGTTGAAAACCATTTCACGCACATAAAAACATTAACATATTTTCAAGCCACATCTTTCAGTTGTTTCTTAGAATATGGCACCACTTTGTTTGTAACCTCCTTCAAAAAAGGTGGAGGTTCTCAAATCGACTTTTTTTATATATGGGTAAAACCGCGATATGGTCCCGTTGGCACCAAGTTGGGGTCTGATGACATGATTAGGAGGAATTGGTTTCAAAAAATTCTATTTGATGATTATAGTTGGCCGTGTGGTGACGGCAGTAAGAATACATTTGTCACCACCCCTCCTTCGGGTGTCGTAAGAGTCGGCTAAAGGATTGAAGTGTCACTGACCATTATTTGATAAATTGATGATGGGCGGCAGCGTTATCATAGTGGACACATTACTGCGTTCAGGACAGTTCAGGACTTTCAAATCCGAAAGCAAACAGCCAAATGAGGAGAAGGAAGAAAGGGAACTGCAGCAAGAAAAGCAGCGTCATCATAGTGGACACATTACTGCGATCGGCAATCCGCTTGCCCAACGTGGTGATTATGGGCATTTACCTCCTAATGCGTCTATACGCATAGTTAATAGGAGAGGCCTACGTCCAGCAGTGGACTATTATAGGCTGATGATGATGATCATATTTTAAAGACAAACGGGTCTCAACTCAGAAAACTCAGACAAACTCGACTTGAGTCTGCCTGCGACCACGGGTGTAACGTCATGCCCGAAACGTCAGGATATAATTAAACGTAAGTTTACGCGATTAAGACCCGTATGTCTTTAAAATATGAGTGATAATCGTGAAAGTTTAAATCAATATGATGATGATGATGATGATGATTATAATATGTATCAGTCAACTCACCACTGTTAACATTAGCCACAGGACTGGCTTCGTTGAACAACGCGAGCGCGTTGTCGGAGTTTAGGAACGAAGAAAGACCCATGTTGTATAGGGACCCGTCGGCCGACAAAGATGTGTTGAATGTCTTGTCGATGTTGTATGACACTGAAAGAAAAGTTATAATTATAATAATTATTTTTTAGGGACCTGGCCAAGCGCCTCGTGGACATTACAGCGAATAGGCATTGCCATTCAGCGGGGCAATGCCACCAGCCTTCGTATATTTAATTTTTAGTTTTTTATTTTTAGTTATTTAATTTAGTTAATAAGATTAAATTATGAAATAAAACTATGAAAACGGAAAAACTCGCGTATATTAACGAATTTTAACTTCATTCCGACGTTTCGAACACTTTACAGGGTTTGTGGTCTGCGGATGACCATATTTAGTTTTATTTCATGAGTAATCCTCGCGGCAACCGAAGAAAATATTAAGATTAAATTATTATTATTTCTTTGTTACTATCAAATATTGTACATTTTTTAAATTAATGATATTGTAATGATTATAATTTTATAATAGATGGCAACCAAGTGGATGGGCTTTAGCCAGGATGAAAAATCTTCATCAAATGGATTCTCTTTTATTTACATGGGAGTGTGTATCTTTTGTTCGTGTTTATAGCCGATAGCTCATAGCTTAGTAGCTCTCGGTGAGACCAGTGCACAGGTGTTTTCATTACCAGGGTGCTTAGACAAGTTGCCAATCGCTAACGCTTAATCGTCAATCGCAAACGAAAGGCAGCTAACAGTCTTTGTCGCACTAATATGAAAGAGTGACAGAGAAGGAAAACTACGATACGCTACTAAGCGCAACTTGGTTACGCATCCAAAGATCGGACAAATGTGCGTCATTGTTCGCAATAATGGACATGACTAGACTACAAAGTTGATTAAATAGTTAATCATTTTCAGAAACGTACTTATTTGACACTAGTAACTATGTAAACCTTTGTAAATAGTCACCTCAAAGTTTCGAAATAAATTTTCAATAAATTATTTGTTTAGCTATTCATTGAAACAACTTTAGAGTCATGTCCATATTATTGCGAACAATGACGCACATTCGTCCGATCTGTTCATTAGTGAACACCAATACTTTCCCTTCGGGACAGCTCTCATCATTCTTGACCTATTAGGAAAGTTACCGTCATTATCCTCGTCTCCCGCATTAGGCAGGTCCAGATCCTCATCAGGCCCGGGAGAAGGCACATCCTCGTCTCTCTGAGGTGGCGACGGGGCCGCGCTAGGGAGAGTTGGGATCAGTTCGTCGAGTTTCCGCTTTAGGATATGGACATGACTACAAAGTTGATTGAATAGTTCATTATTTTCAGAAAATTACTTATTTGACACCAGTGTGTAAACCTTTGTAAATAGTCACCTCAAAGTATTGAAATAAATTTTCAAGAATTTTTTTGGGTAGCTATTCATTGAATCAACTTTAGAGTCATGTCCATATTATTGCGAACAATGACGCACATTCGTCCGATCTCTGTTCATTAGTGAACACCAAATACACCAATATTTAGAGTCATGTCCATATTATTGCGAACAATGACGCACATTCGTCCGATCTGTTCATTAGTGAACACCAATACTTTCCCTTCGGGACAGCTCTCATCATTCTTGAATGCCTATTAGGAAAGTTACCGTCATTATCCTCGTCTCCCGCATTAGGCAGGTCCAGATCCTCATCAGGCCCCGGAGAAGGCACATCCTCGTCTCTCTGAGGAGGCGACGGGGCGGCACTAGGGAGAGTTGGGATCAGTTCGTCGAGTTTCCGCTTTAGGGCTCGTACGCGGGCCCCGAAGTTCTTGTAGGCCTGTGAATATGACACAGGTTTAGCACGTGATAGACTACTTGACCCATTTTTAAAGTTTGTCTTATATTATTAATCAATATCTGATTAACGGGAAAAAATATAACTTAAAATTTAAACTTTCGTTACCGGGCGAAAACGATACTAGCAATGTTAATGCTTAGATTATCTGTGGTGTGACGTCACTCAAACCGAAAACAAACATTTGACACGTCACTTATGTTATGTCAATGTCACAGCAAAGCTACATGCCTACATGTCCATGGCGAATTTCACTCGTATAAGATTCAACGTGAAGTTAGTTTAAGATCCTATGACGTCACATCATGGCCGACACCGTTTTCAGAGTACGAACTAAAAAAAAAAAAAACAAATTTTTCTATAAAAAATCTGTACCCATCAAACACTTTTAATACACCGTAATCGAAAAATATTGATCTTTTCAATAAATACTACAGAAAATAATATTTTTTTGCACTAAATTTGATATGAGTCAAGTAGCCTATTGGTGTGACAGTATGTTGCCGCTAGATAAGTTCGGGTGATCTTCGAGGAGCGTTTGAAACGCTCGGATTCGTCATTGTCGTCTCGCGTTACCTTATGGCACTGGGCCTATTTCTCGAAAGCTTGTAACTTGTAATACAAGCGGAAGTCCCTATCTAATGAATAGTGTTAAAAAGAGACTTCCACTTGTATTACAAGTTACAAGCGTTCGAGAAACAGGCCCCTGGTCTCACCGCGAGCTACTAAGCTATGAACTATCGGCTATAAACACGAACAAAAGATACGCACTCGCGTGTAAATAAAAGAGACACGGCGATACTTGCCCAGCTATTAGCTATCACCGCCGGGCGAGTATCGCCGTGTTTCTTATTTACACGGGAGTGCGTATCTTTGGTTCGTGTTTATAGCCGATGGTTCATAGCTTAGTAGCTCGCGGTGAGACCAGTGCCTGACGGAAGGATGAGTAGCAATAGCACTGATTATGCTAGACTTGGTATTAGGACTGAACAGAGTTGGACAAGAAGTAATCTGATGTATGTGTACTTTGTACTCAAGATTACAAATTACATATAAAAGTAATTGGAAGGAGTAATCGGATTACTTTTTGCGCAACTGTAGTACTGAATTACGTTAAGCTAACACTCCTAGGGTTCTCTTTCGTAAGAATACTTGCCCAGACGACAATGACGAAATAAAAACGCCAAAAATTCACCCCATCCCGTCTTTCGTAATGTTTCCGAAAGAGGGTGGGATAGTACACGTCGCCGCGATATTATCGCTTTAATTAATTGGTAGCCATAGTGGTGACCTTGATCAGAATCAGAAGGCCTTCCGCGACCATAAGAATTTCGTAAATTTCCAGGACCTGTCTCCAATGAAGGTATAATTGGAGTTGGAGCAACAAAGACACATCCCCAAAATGAATGTTTGTCGATGTTATACGATGTCCGTGGCATGCCCTCAGTACGTTTGGTTTATTTTCGATAGTTTTTATTGGTAAAAGGTCTATGTGTATGTACCATGAGCCAAAAATATGACCCACCACTTTTAGACTTTATCTAAGTAGTAGTACTTAAAATTTGAAGAATGTTTTACCATAATTTTGCTTACAAAACCACCCATAATATTGTCATGCTTGCTAATTGATTACTAAATTAAATTTCACCAATCCATTGAAACTGTATGAAATAGGTTGAAGTACCTACTGTAACTCGCAATGCATCACAAATTGATAAAGAAGAAACTGCATAATTTCGCCTAGCTTGAAAAACTATTGACTGGTCAATTCCTATAATATAATACTATTACTGCGATATTTGCAACGAACAAAATGAAACATGATGAGTAGTAAGATGACTTTACTTTACAACATACTGATTTCTTTTCAATCTATTGACTCTCTAAGAGTCCACTCATCAGCCGAGGGTTGTCTGGTGAAGCCTGGTAAATCCAGCAAACCGGTTTTTAATACGGACTATATGACACTTACGTGAGGTTGTCATTCCAATAAATAGTTATCTTAACTTATCGGGTTTTACTAGGCAGCCTTCAAATTACTTGTACTTACATAAGCAACTACTTTAACTTCTCCCCTCTGTGTTGAGTAGTACTGGTTGGCAGAAGCCAGAAGAGCTAAAAGCGCCTCTCGAGCGACTATCTCCCGCTGCAGAGCCTGAGTGTACCTCTCCACACATCCTATGCCCTCGTTAAGCTCTTTCTCCACATCCTCTTTGTTACTTTTATCTGAAATAGTTTCTATTAAAGACAAACATATTATTAGATGATTTATAAAGTAAAAAATCAAACTTATGTGAAGTTGTATGTCTATTTTGCTTTCCAATAAGAATTGACAACGTTTCAAAATTTTCGATGTCCCTAAATCGAAAACCATTTCGAGATTATGTGCATGTAGATCACAAAGAATTTTTTTTTTTCGACATATTTTTGTTAAAAATCTTAAAAATAGTTTTAAGGGGAAGTGACGTCACATAGCTGATTCAGAGCTGCTTATAGTGATAACCAAAAAATTTTGTTTTTGGAATGTCACTTGTGTTTGGCAGTGACATTTGACACTTGTTACCGTTTTTAGTCGTTTTCTTATTTGTATGAAACATCACTTGTGACGTCATTTAGCTGATTCTTGACGTTTGTTACTTACGCTCTTTCTGCTCGAAATAGTAAAAAATACGTGTATCTTTTAATATTGAGTTCTTTCAAAACAGACAATAAAAACTAGCACTAAAAATTATGAAATGTTGTCAATTTGCGTGGTGAGCGCGTTGTAGCGAAGGAAATAGCATAGTAGATGGCACACCGCTTGCAAATCACGCGCACGTGCACGCCCCGCAGGCGCTGTAGCATCCAATATGACATTTCCTATGTTACAACGCGTACGCCACGCACACGAGCACTTGCTGCACATTCGGTGTGACTCTGTCTTTATATAGCGCGTATTTTAAATATGACCTCAAAGGGTTACAAACAGGTTTTAGTACAATAAAACTATATTGCAATACAAATGTATGATAGTATAAAGCTTAACCAATAAGACATACTACATTTTTGCAAATTAATTTGTCAACTGTGAACATTAATTTGACACATGGAAAATTGGATAGCAACAGACAGTTGTGAAAAAATTGTATGATTTTTACATTGCATGCTGAATAATTTAGTATGAAAATAAAGGAATTGGTAAAACATATAGAACCATTTGAGGTTATATCAAAAATACATACAGTATGTTATGGTAGCATGCAGTCAACAACTTACACACACATTTCAAATTGGTCATCATTTTAAGCGCCAAGATATGTTTGCCAATGGTAGCATGCAGTCAACAAGATAGTACATTTCAAATTTGTCAGTATTTTTAGGGACAAGATATATTTGCCAGACAATAAATATTAAGGTGCATGCAGACCTAAAGAGCATTCGCTGTTCTATCCCCCACTCTGCAAAATCAACCAAGAACAGCGAATGCTCTTTTGGTCTGCACGCACCTTTACAATAATAGTGTAATTTTCCATTAGTATACTCACCCTTAAGAGTATGACTCAGAGCATCAGCATCAGACAGCTGCAGATGACTTTCATGAATATATTTCAATCTTAAGTCTGTATCTGCCTCCAGTACTGCACATTGCTTGATTTTATTTACTAGTTGTTGAGGCTGTAACAACAAAACATCAACTTAATCTATAAGTAGAAAAGTATTTTTATATATTGTTACAAAATAATTTATAAAGGTCTACCTCCTGACTGGCTAGCAGGAAATTTTTGTATGCAATAAAAATAATGTATCAACCATAAACTTAAGTTGACTAACTGATAACTTAACCCTCTGCCACTGTTGGTATGTTACATGTGTCTAATTATCAACACCATAAAGTTGAGAATAATATATGTCTGTGGTATGTCACCTCAGTTGCAGAGGGTTAAGTTACAACCAATGAAAATAACAAAAATTAAAAACATTTTGAACAAATTCTTGTTTTCATTTTTCACATTTCCCATTGGCAGTGACTTTACACTGGACTTAAACTGTGTGGAATAGTAATCAACATAATAATAAAGCTCAAAATTATGATTAATGATTTTAGTGGGTATGACTATTAATGGTTTGGCAAAATGGCCAATAATTCAGTATAAATACTATTAACACTTGGCAATTTTAACTCACTTGAAAATCCAAAGCCTCATCATCAGTCTTTTTAACAGCACCAGCACTCAGGAGACCAGTCAGGTCAGAGAGGAACTCATCATCATAGACAGATCTTTGCTCCCAGATTTTAAATATCCGAAGAATCTTTTGCCTGACTTTCTCTTCTCTGAAATGAAATGATAAACATTTTTAACATTTTTCTATCATTGTTTTTATTCCATTCTAATTAGATATTTCAATAAGATTTCAAAAGATATCAATAATTGAAAATGCTCTTTAATGAAAAAATTAAGACTTGTTATAATACTTTTTGAAATTATAGCATATTTAACATATTAGAACCCATCAAGTTTTCGATCAACACTAATTTGCCCCGTAATATAGGTGACAGTTTCATTAAGTTTGGTAGAAAAATGCTTATAAATTGTACATGCATTAGGCTCCACACAAGTTCACATTGATACATTTAGGTTCCAACTGTTTTTCATAGTAAATATGTGTATAGTATTAATTGACGTACATTTGTAAGTTTATGAAAAGTATTAGTAACTCAGTAGACAAAAAACTAAAAAATAAAAAAAATGATTGGCCCATTAGACAACATATTTTGAAGAAAAATAAATATCCCGTAATAATGTTATTGGATGCTCCAAGGAGGGAATAGAAAGTTGTGGAAGAAGTGGGAGGAGGCCTTTACCCAAACGGGATCCATGACTCAAATAAAGTCAAATATATTAAACTACTTCTGCTCAAATAAATTATGAGAGTTCATGGAAATAAAAAAGGCTATAATAATAATAATGTTGTGCCAAACAGGCTACAAATGCCAAACTAATACACCTGAACAACAAAGCTTGAAAAGAGGAAGTAGGTAAACAAACTAACCTCACAAGTGGAGTAGCCTTTTGCAAATTCAGGCCCCAGCTTTCAACGAACTCATAGTTTTTCCTCTTACTGTACTGAATTACATCGTTGGCCAGGTAGAAGAGAGTGAGCCTCTGTTCAACCTTCACACGCTTCAGAACGTTCAACCAGCTGGCAACTATTTTCTTGTGGTGCGCTCTTTGCTTCAAGCACCACGACGACAACCCTTGAATACTCTCCTGAGTGTCTTTCAACTGCATGAGCTTCTTTTCAAAGGTAAGCGTATTAAATTCCTCCGTTTCACCCATTGTAAACTAAGTTCATCACTATTATAGTCAAAACACGGGAATCTCAAACTCCTATAACAGAATATTCACACCTAGGTCTTTGAATATAATTAAGGCATCTTCATTACACCAGTAACTACACATTTGTACACTTAATAATATTTTTCACTAACAAAACGCCGCCGAAAACCGCGTTATGGCGTTGAACTACAACTACATCACAATTAACTATAAGCTAGTCAGAGAAAAGGATATTGCTAAGAAACCTTTGATATATGCTTTATTTTGTAGTCTAGATAACGATAGTCATAAAATGCGGTCAAAGAAAGCAGATCATTTGGTTAACCATTTTTACTATACAACAACCGCCATTTTCTCCAATGGATGGAGGCGCCCACAGATAAGATAAAGTAAAACAATAATGACAACTGACAATGACAATACGGGTATCTACAAATCCATACAATAATGCTCACGATATATGTCGTTCCCCACTTATGTTCTTCTTCTTAAGATTCTCTCTTGATTTTCTTACACTTACTTACCAATACACGTATCATGTATGAAACAAAAACTTTTTTTTCGAATTTAATAAAGCAAATAGCTTCTTAATGTACCAAGCAACGTGTCGAATATAAAGCAAATAAAAAAACACGGTGTATGAGATTTTTATAAATTTGTATCAACTATCATATAAACATGCCAATGACTTTGACATTTTCCGATAGATTGACAGCTTCTGTCATTTCATTTCTTCGACTTCAAACATAGCGTCCTTAGTTATTACGGCTGAGCGAAATATATAAAAAATATTTCGCTCAGTCGTAAGAACTAAGAACGCATGCGATTCATGTTGTTCTGTGTGTGTAGACCCTATCAAGGACAAAAGCCAAAAAGCAGTCTGCCAAGGGTTTGACAGAAGTCCGAATTGCATGTTTGAACTTCCGGTACGTATGTATCAGCGGCCCTACCTAGATGAATTTCGAATTCGGCTTTCACGGATTTTTCTCAGTTCTCAGCAGGGGCTAGACCACAGAGCACGGACCTCTTTAGTATGTAACCTTAGAGATAGAGGCGGCCTTGGCTGTCATTTTCATAGAAATCGACCGTGTCAGGTAATTTTGACATGTTAATGTAAATAGTGTTGTGGTATGGCTCGATATTTTTATCGATAGATTAAAACCAACAGTTATTTGACTAAGAATGTTACTTGAAAAAAGCTATTCAAACATTCTCATTTTTAAAATCTCACTAAAATGATGTCGTTATGAATGATATAAAAACAGTAAAATTGATACATTTAATATTTTCTTCGGTTACCGCGAGGATTACTCATGAAATAAAACTATGAAAACGGATAAACTCGCGTATATTAACTAAATTTTAACTTCATTCCGACGTTTCGAACACTTTACAGGGTTCGTGGTCTGCGGATGACTGGAGACCACAAACCCTGTAAAGTGTTCGAAACGTCGGAATGAAGTTAAAATTTAGTTAATATACGTGAGTTTATCCGTTTTCATAGTTTTATTTCTTGATACATTTATTTGAATTTATATTTACAATAAGTACCTACTTACATTAAGTTGTTAGCTTTAAGGTTAAAGTTAAACAACAAGTGTTAAGGGTAACCAATGCAAAGGTAACATATATAACTAGACAGAGGTTCTACTAGAACCTCTGTCTAGTTATATATGTTACCTTTGCATTGGTTTGTTTGTTCAAGGTGTGCAATAAATAATATTTAATTAATTAATAACTTTAATAATAATTAATTAATAACTTGGGACATCTTACACAAATCCACCTAGTCCCACGGTAAGCTCAATTAAGGCTGGTAATGTGGGTGCTAGGCGTCGATATATATATGTACTTAAATAGAGAAATACACATAATTATACTTACTTATACATAGGAAACGTCCGTAACTCGGGAACAAATTTTGAATTTCTACTAACACCGTTTAGTTGTAAGAGTTTACATAGACTATCTATAACAAATTCAGCGTCGTGTCTCTTCACTATGTCTCTCGCCCATACTAATTTCATATTCAATTTAATATAACTTTTTTTACTTACCTGTGATAGGAAACGTTTGAATTTTGTTTATTAACGTACGTAGACTGGTTCCTGCACCAGATTACAGAGGAATGTGGCATTCTTGGTATATTTTTATAGTTTATATACCCATGACGTCCCGAGAGGTACTGACAGCACATATGCGTAAAACGCATATGCGCGGCACGGGTTTTGTCTGTCACGCCGTCTCTCTATAGGCGCCCTAAGAGTTCCAACCTCCTTGGGCTAGACACTTTCTTTGTACGGGTCAATTCCCTTAGATAGCGGTTCCATCTGCTTTTCAGATCCGAAAATAGGCACGCACACATGCACCCTTTGTTTAGCGTAAGTGCGTGCCTGTTACTACTACGTGTAGCCCTAATTGTTACCAATAGATGTCACTGTTTGTTCAAATTTATTAAAATATTTAGTATTTTATTAAAAATTACTATTTAGAGGTAGGTATAAAATTAATAAATATTTTTAATAACTTAAAGTAGTATTTATTAATTAATAGGTTACCAAAACTTTATTATGTGTGAAATATTGAACGACCACTAATGATGCCATAAAATCTAACAAAAAAACGACCACTAATTTGTCGTTGAAGTCAAGATGAAGTTTGAAAGAGTTTTGGCATTGCACATGTAAACAAGTAGCATGTTTTCTTTGCTTTTCTCCGCTTTTTACGTTGAGTTGAACTTATTCCTCCGTAAAAGTTTCTGTATTTAACTGCTCCGCTGTTTTCTGTTGTGTTAAACATTATCAATTGTGCGAAATAGACGCTTATTTGTTCGCTGGTTCGCGATATTGACGCTTTTAATTTTGTGTTGTGCTAATAGCACAATTTTGTGTTATGCTGTTATTTTTGTATTCATTGTGCGAAATAGACGCTTTGTTCGCGATATTGACGCTTATATTTTACAAAAATAGTAAATAATGAAAACTATTGTTACACTTAATGTATTAAGATCATAGTTTCAGTGTGGTATTATATGTATACAAAACGTTCTATGACATCAGTACTGCCTTAGAGTGTAAATGTAAGTGTGAATAATATCATTTAAACAAACAGTAAACTTATCACGGCAGCACTGATGGTGATGTTAACTGATTTAGGTAGTTAACAGCCATCTTGGCAGATGCATGCGATAAATCGTAACACAACTTGTTGTCTCAACAATATTGGCGGGAAGCCGCGAGTAGCTGGCTGATTAAAAAAAACTAATGTTAGAGATTTTCTTTTGTTGATTTGATAAAGACGATTTTGATATAAAATTAATGTTTTAAAATGGAAATAATACAGATATGTTAATAATATTGTACTAGATTTAAGTATTTCAGATAATAAATGTAAGTATTGTATAAATACACGAGTTTGAATGGAATTAGCGACAACACTATAAAATTTGGGTTTTATTTTATTCTTCCCATAGGTATATATATATATATATTTTTTTTTTTTTGGGTAACGAGTTGTTTTGTTTTGGTTTTCAAGTGTGTTATATTTTAAAAATGTAGAGAATCTTAAAAACCAGAGCAAAATAACTCGTTACTCGGAACTAATCATTAGCAGGCTATGACTGTGTATACATATTAATGGGTGTATAGTGTTGTCGCTAATTCCATTCAAACTCGTGTATTTATACAATACTTACATTTATTATCTGAAATACTTAAATCTAGTACAATATTATTAACATATCTGTATTATTTTCCATTTTAAAACATTAATTTTATATCAAAATCGTCTTTATCAAATTAACAAAAGAAAATCTCTAAACATTAGTTTTTTTTAATCAGCCAGCTACTCGCGGCTTCCCGCCAATATTGTTGAGACAACAAGTTGTGTTACGATTTATCGCATGCATCTGCCAAGATGGCTGTTAACTACCTAAATCAGTTTAACATCACCATCAGTGCTGCCGTGATAAGTTTACTGTTTGTTTAAATGATATTATTCACACTTTCATTTAAACTCTAAGGCAGTACTGATGTCATAGAACGTTTTGTATACATATAATACCACACTGAAACTATGATCTTAATACATTAAGTGTAACATTCGGCCATCCGACTACAATACACCTCCTGGCGTATTCAGAAACATGCCGTAGGAGTGAACAAGCTGCCATCGGTGTGATGCAGGCGCTGGATACAAGACGCTGCCGAAGCTGACACGTGCCTGGCGAAGCAGACTGCTGAGCCGGGCTGGCCCTGGTGGCGTGACAGCATCGCACCATTCGCGCTCGGCCAAAGCGCGCATTCAGCTGTAGAACGACTCTCAAGCCTAGAACAAAAAATTGTTTGCACGAGTACGGTGTATCTTAGAGTCCCTTACAAACCTATCTTCGCCAATAGATCGGACAACCGAATTTTCTATACGTGATCAGGTCGTTCACCACAGTGGTGTTCATTGCGACCATTTTATTTATTTAATCACAAGTATTCGTAACTATGCCAACTCACTTAAGTTTTTCAACGTTTATTCATTTTCAAATAAGTAACTCTTGTGTAGACCAACAAACTTATTAATTATCATAATAAAAATCTTGGTTATACTACATTGGTTTATCGCATAAATTTTACTTTGCCAAGGTCAAAGTACAGAACGTAAATTATCAATTAATACATCCATACAATACCAATATTCACGTATGTAGTCCACTTGACAACTTGCTATGGCGTACCGTACTAGCCTCGTACTTACGCCCACCTCGAGCCGTGCTGAGCGACGTCCTAGACGATTCAAAAGAGTTTGTTGCTATTCCAATTTGAATAAAGAATTATTTGACTTTGACTTTGACTTGTCACTGCGCGTGTCGGCGCTCTCACCGCTCAGGCTCCCCTGGCAACAGGAACTTTACAAATACTGGCAGAACGAATCATCTAATCTGAAAGGAAATTACGCTTTAATAGCCATTTCATTATTTTATATAATAATTTAACAAAAATCATTATCATCAGTACGCTACTTATTCTGCGTTATCTGTCTATAACTGATACGTTTTTCGCTTAAATGCTAGTACTTGCATCTGCTATCACAATATTCGTGCCAACAACTTGGGACAATTCTGCACTGTAATCAAACTATATCAGCCTAAGCAATATTTCTAACTACGTGAGAAAATCATTATCATCAGTACGCTACTTATTCTGCGTTATCTGTGTATAACTGATACGTTTTCCGCTTAAATGCTAGTACTTGCATCTGCTATCACAATATTCGTGCCAACAACTTGGGACAACTCTGCACTGTAATTAAACTACACCAGCCTAAGCAATATTTCTAACTGCGTGAGAAAACTTTGTTCCTTAATCAGGCTACACCTGCCTTCACAATATTTATTCCAACAACTTGGGAAAACTGTTCCACAATCAGATTACATATCTGCCTTCAGAATATTTATACCAACAACTTGGGAAAACTGTTCCACAATCAGACTACATATTATCTGCCTTCATAATATTTATACCAACAACTTGGGAAAACTGTTTCACAATCAGATTACATATCTGCCTTCAGAATATTTATACCAACAACTTGGGAAAACTGTTCCACAATCAGATTACATATCTGCCTTCAGAATATTTATACCAACAACTTGGGAAAACTGCTCCACAATCAGACTACATATCTGCCTTCAGAATATTTATACCAACAACTTGGGAAAACTGTTCCACAGTCAGATTACATATCTGCCTTCAGAATATTTATACCAACAACTTGGGAAAACTGTTCCGCAATCAGATTACATATCTGCCTTCAGAATATTTATACCAACAACTTGGGAAAACTGTTCCACAATCAGACTACATATCTGCCTTCAGAATATCTATACTACTTAACAGCTTGGGAAAACTGTTTCACAATCAGGCTACATATCTGCCTTCAGAATATTTATACTAACAACTTGGGAAAACTGTTTCACAATCAGACTGCATATCTGCCTTCAGAATAGTTATTTATACTAACAACTTGGGAAAACTGTTTCACAATCAGACTACTAACAACTTGGGAAAACTGTTTCACAGTCAGACTGCATATCTGCCTTCAGAATATTTATGCTAACAACTTGGGAAAACTGTTTCACAATCAGACTACATATCTGTCTTCTCAATATTTACAACAATAACTTGGGAATAGTCTGTTCCATCAGGCTACATCTGCCTTTACAATATTTATCCCAATAACTTGGGAAAACTCTGTTCCAGAATCAGGCTACACATCTGCCTTCTCAATATTTACAACAATAACTTGAGAATAGACTGTTCCATAATCAGGCTACATCTGCCTTTACAATATTTATCCCAATAACTTGGGAAAACTCTGTTCCAGAATCCGACTACACATTTGCCTTCTTCTCCAAATTTACAACAATAACTTGGGAATAGTCTATTCCATAATCAGGCTACATCTGCCTTTACAATATTTACAACGACTTGGGAAAACTCTGTCCCTTAATCTAGCCACACCTGTCTCGTTCTGCCCCTATTTGGCTGCAACAATTTCATTTACCGTGTATTTATTTACTCATAACATAAGATCAACTTCAACTTATAAACAGAATTAAAAGTAACAAACTGTCTCCAACTTCAGGCCATGTGGTGACGGCAGTATACATTTGTCACCACCCCAACTCTTCCCATGGGTGTCCTAAGATTCGACTAAAGAACTGAATTCATTATAAACTGACGGCCGTCATCATAATGGACATATTACTGCAATCGCTAACCCGCTTGTTATGTCCAGCGTGGCGATTATGGACAGTAATCTCCTGCGTCCATACCCTTAAGTCATAGAAAAGGGCTCATGCACAAATCATGTGAGGTTTTTTTGTCTACTTTTTGACCCCCCCCTCCCCCATGGTGATGTTTGGTGAGTTTCTTGGCTAGCCCCCCCCCCCCCCTAGCAGTCTCACGTGTATTTTTCTCATTCAACTTTTCACGTTCGCTAGCCGAAATTCACAATATTTCTTAGTTTGTTCATCGTAGAAAAATACACGTGAGGTCTCCTTGTACCCCCCCCTCCCCTACCGTGATCTTTCGTGATGTTTTCTTGGACCCCCTCCCCCCCTATAGAACCTCGCGTGATTTATGCACAAGCCCAAAGGCCTATGTCCAGTAGTGAATTGTAATGGACTGATTATGTCCCTTCAATTAAACAAAACATCGTTTCACTGTCATTGCAGTAAGCTCATATTAAATATATGCCGAAATAAAATTACCACTTACAAACAACAATACCCAAACAATTAACTAACACATGACTAACAATAATAATTTACTACTCAGATTCTGGCTGTTCGTCACTACTAGACGAAGTCTCAACATCAGCCCTTTCTAAGCTAACCATGGTTACATTCTTTAAATAGCCACGACAATATTATAATTACCATTATGTTAACAATGTAACATCATAACTACCCTAACTATGTAACACATGTCTTGTCTAACAATTTACTACTCAGATTCTGGCTGTTCGTCGCTACTAGACGCAATCTGAACCTCAGCCCTTTCAAAGTTTCATATTTTTTACGATTTCATTAACATCGCACTTAATGACCTTTTTACTTTATATTTACATATATATATATATATTGGTTGGCAGACTAACATACCGCCTAGAGCACTGTTATTGTTCAAAAGTAGTTTAATTTCATCCTATGATTAAATGAGACATTAATTATCATCGTTTTAATCCACGACATTCAAAGATATTCCACCAAACGAAATAGAAAATAGAGGAAACATAAATTCCAGTAATATTTCGTTATTATGACAAAATTATCACATTTTAAGTATCTACTTAAAATAGGTATTTCAAATTTCATAATGACTGTCCATGTAAACAACATTTTTTTTTCTTTAATATTCCACAGAAGGGCGATAGATTAAGCTCGACTTTGAAATTATTCTAATATAGTGTTGCTAGCTGCAATATTTCAAAGCCCCCTTCTTTTCTACTGCCACCGATTGTTAGACAGAGAATACCTAAAACATACCCTTTGAGTGCATCAGCACTGACCGGACGGACGTTCAGCGTGACAAGCAGGCGGGCAACAGCACGCTGTCTTGGTAAACGCGCTGTCTCCACAGGCGCACTATCTTCACAAGCGCGCTGTTTTCACAGGCGCGCTGTACCCTTAGGCGCGCTGACTTCACACGCGCGCTGACTTCATAAGCGCGCTGTCTTCACAGGCGCGCTGACACCACAGGCGCGCTGTTTTCACACGCGCGCTGTCTTCACAGGCGCGCTGTTTTCACACGCGCGCTGTTTTCACACGCGCGCTGTCTTCACAGGCGCGCTGTCTTCACACGCGCGCTGTCTTCACAGGCGCGCTGTCTTCACACGCGCGCTGTCTTCACAGGCGCGCTGTCTTCACACGCGCGCTGTTTTCACACGCGCGCTGTCTTCACAGGCGCGCTGTCTTCACAGGCGCGCTGTCTTCACAGGCGCGCTGTCTTCACACGCGCGCTGTCTTCACAGGCGCGCTGTCTTCACACGCGCGCTGTCTTCACAGGCGCGCTGTCTTCACACGCGCGCTGTTTTCACACGCGCGCTGTCTTCACAGGCGCGCTGTCTTCACACGCGCGCTGTCTTCACAGGCGCGCTGTCTTCACACGCGCGCTGTATTCACAGGCGCGCTGTCTTCACAGGCGCGCTGTCTTCACACGCGCGCTGTCTTCATACGCGCGCTGTTTTCACACGCGCGCTGTCTTCACAGGCGCGCTGACTTCACGCGTGCGCTGACTTCATAAGCGCGCTGTCTTCACAGGTGCGCTGACACCACTGGCGCGCTGACTTCACACGCGCGCTGTCTTTACACGCGCGCTGTCTTCACAGGCGCGCTGACTTCACACGCGCACTGTCTTCATAAGCGCGCTGTCTTCACAGGTGCGCTGACACCACTGGCACGCTGACTTCACACGCGCGCTGTCTTTACACGCGCGCTGTCTTCACAGGCGCTGTGTTAAAATATATAATCATTTTCCAGAACATTTTAAAGAACTACTCATCAAAAAGTTAAGACATAAATTGTTAAATTGGCTCTCTGAAAAACGTTTCTATAGAACCACTGAATACTTTGCCTAAGATAAATTATATCTATTGCCAATAAAGATTTATGATTTATGTACTGTCTAATCTTGCACACAACTGTGCACTTTCTGATCTCACGCGCAACTGCGCGCTATCTGGTCTCATGTACAACTGTTGTCTACTCTTAGGCACAATTGTATTCTGATTCTGTCTAGTATTTCGCACAGTGCGCTTCATGCTGTATGTGCACATTATATTCTCACTGCCGATCGAACCGCGAGAGCACGGTATCTACCTACCTGCTACTTTCCAAATGGGTAGTAAGTAAGTACTGCAAAAAATATCAACATAAAATCATAGTTCAAATAGATGCTATCAAATCCATACTTGCATCCAAATACTAATACAACATTGTATCTATTATTTCTGCTATTAACCTTTTCGACGCCACGTCAAATTTAAAAGCCGGCACGCAGACGCCAAGACACGAACATGTTCAAACAGAATTTGAACTTTCCGCACGTGCGTGTAGGCCTATATTGCTCTGTGGACCGTGACTCATACATATAATGGTCTTTGGCTGCATTATCGATATATCAGCTGTTGGCGTCCAAAACCTTTTACTTTTAAATTTCAATATTATACTGGAAAAATGGACTTTGTCAAATGAATTTCCGCAATTATTTCTTATTTTGAAACTGCTATTTTAACAAAAATATATTGATTTTTGAACACAGATACTCATGTATGACCATCATGTAAATCTGATTACATAATAGACATGTTAAATAAAGTATAACTCTGGCGTTCCTCCACCTGGATATTGCCTCACCCTCAAAAGGTATCTAGGGAATCCTTCTCAAGGGTAGAATGTAAGGCACATCGCTACCCCTGACTTTCGTGAATATGTCCTGCGGTTCTCCAACAGGATGCAGCATCATAGTCATAATCCAATTTAGTCTCAGTTAGCTACGTACCTAACTGATTTATCAAAAATGGTTTTGCTTTTTAGGTTTTCACTTCTCTTCATGTTCTCATTTTACATACGACTAAGAATCAAAATTAATGCATTAATAAGGCATTCAATTATTTGAACTAAAATTTTCATGCACAATTGAGTAACTATCTAACAGATTGCAGTTTATTAAAGTTCATTTTGTTCAAGCTATAAGTATATCAGTCTTAAAGCCATGTATATAGCTTCAACTATAGTAGTATAATACTACAATGAGCATAATATTCATATAAGTGCTTATTTGAAATTCACAATAAAACTCTTCCACTCCAATCGGTAATTTGCCCGCAATCAATTTCATGCTCTGTAAGAACACAAGCATCCGACGACTGTACAGATACTATATCTACCCATTTAAAGTGGATACCTATATAATATATGACTGACAATAGTATAAATGTAAATAAAATACATATGGAGGCTTAGCATAATGGTCTAGAATTTTTCTTGTCACTAGTCATCATTATCGCCGTTAGCTATATTGCCTTTCACGTCATCGTGAAACTATCGATATTCTAATTACGTACGACGCTTGCCAAAATGTGTTTAATATTTGCCAACCTGTCTTCCCGACAGTAACTAATTCCTAAAAAATATCAAGATCTCCTTAATTAAACACTCTTTATTTGTAAAAAAAAAATCAAGCATGAAATGACACAAGTATGATCTTTTTGCGTTTCAGTGAATAATCAATCACTTACCAAATCAAATAAGGTTCAAAATATCGTCCTCGTACAGGATTACCTTTCTTCTTTGTGGGTGTTGGTACAGCTTAGTATTAACTAAACCGTATCCCGTCTTCTGAAATGTTGTCGCTAATTCCATTCAAACTCGTGTATTTATACAATACTTACATTTATTATCTGAAATACTTAAATCTAGTACAATATTATTAACATATCTGTATTATTTCCATTTTAAAACATTAATTTTATATCAAAATCGTCTTTATCAAATTAACAAAAGAAAATCTCTAAACATTAGTTTTTTTTAATCAGCCAGCTACTCGCGGCTTCCCGCCAATATTGTTGAGACAACAAGTTGTGTTACGATTTATCGCATGCATCTGCCAAGATGGCTGTTAACTACCTAAATCAGTTTAACATCACCATCAGTGCTGCCGTGATAAGTTTACTGTTTGTTTAAATGATATTATTCACACTTACATTTACACTCTAAGGCAGTACTGATGTCATAGAACGTTTTGTATACATATAATACCACACTGAAACTATGATCTTAATACATTAAGTGTAACAATAGGTACATGATTAGTTCCGGAACGAATTTAAGGGTCGGATAGATGTGGGAAATTTTTGAGATTCTGTCAAATTTCCCCATTTCGCACACACGCGCACTTCACGCACACTACCTCATTTTACCGAGCGGGGTCATTGACCCTTGGTGATTTTTTTAATGAAAGCGGCCGAGTTTGTAATTTATTACTACCTCTTTTGAATAATTACACTTGTCAAAGTACTAGATGGTAAAAAAGATAGAGAGGGATAGATTTTATAAGACTATCCTTGTCTTTTCGAGTCGTCTCAATGCAATGCAAAAGACAGATTTAATATATCGGGCTTGTAACCAATGCGTGTAATAGTACATTGTGCATCAAGGGAGGTAAGGACGGAATTACTAACGAGAGTGTTAGAAGCCCGACGCCATTAGGCGGAGGGCTTTTATGACTCGAGTTAGTATTCCGCTTACCGACCGTGATGCATAAAATGTTTTTCATCACACTTGCCAACCAAAAAATAAGTTTTAAGACATAATATTATTAAATTACGTACTGACATTTCTATTACTCCCTAGGGAATTTCACTTTTCTATTACTCCCGCTACGCGCGCAAGCAATGGCGCGCTTAGACAGCAAGTGTGATGAAAAATATTTTTATAGGTATATAATAGTTCTCGCACTAGTGCGGCAAAAATCTGTACTGAAAATGGATTTTCAATACAGATCAATCAATTTGTTACAGTCACCATCAGATATATCTGAGCGACCACGGCACTCAAAAATATCTGAGCAGGCCTCTATTGGCAAGCATTTATGAGTACCCTGGCCGCTCTGCTATATCAGATGGCGACTGTACAGCATCGTATTCTGATTAGGAAATAGTAAGAGAAAAAAATCCGCGGAAGAACAAAATTGACTTGGTTCGAGAGTATGCCTGTTTGACCAACTGGTAAGGCAAGCCCACTTGTTGTCCACTATAATTTAAAAAAAAACTATTTTTTCTGATCGGAACACGATACTGTTGAATATAGGCCCTAAGTATTCACTACCACCAGCTTTTCGTAGACATTCAACTTTCCCACTGCTGTGTGCATCAAACGCACAAGAGTCCACCAACGATTGCACATGCGCAGTGCCAACGACGCACATTTGCGAGTCCATACTAATTTGACATTTACAGATTTCACTTCGGTGTAATGTTTGGTGAAGTAGTTTCCGTGAAAAGCCAAATGAATGGAATTATGCATTACATCTGTATAATTATTATGTGACTTACCAGCAGTTATCAGGTTTTAGGGAGCTTATTTTACTAAATTAAATTGCATTCATTATAAAAATAAAAATGCACATAGGTAAAACATTAAGACTTTTATTATTTATTATACACAATTACAACTGTAAATTGAAGAATTACAGTTAAAAGAAAAAAATAAATCCTAAAAAAATGATTACATTCACTAATTTAAATATTTGATGTCATAATACATTAGGTACTAAATAAACAATATCGAAGTTTACCAACGCCAGAGGTGGGATTTGGAGCCTCGTCCTTAGTTTTGCGGCTGTTGCCTAAACCACTCGGCCACTCCAGTGGTTTAAGCATCAGCCACGAAAGCTGAGGACGTTGGGTTCAAATTCCACCTCTGGCGTTGGTAAGCTTCGATATTTTTTCAGTGGTATATGGGATATTTAACTTTATATAATATATAGGTACATCGTAGTGTTACTACCTACTTAAAAAAATAAGATTTCGTTGAGATATTGCAGTCTGTTTTTTTTGGCGGCATCGGCCATGCAATATGCTGCTACTCTTTCTCACCACTCACAAACTGTGTTTTGAGTTGCCAAATATAATTAAGGAGTAAGGTCAGGCATTTTAAATTGAGAAGTAAGCACTACCTAATGAGAAAATCCTGATCCCATAGACATCATAGGGCTTGTGCATAAATCATGCGAGGTCCTATAGGGGGGGAGGGGGTCCAAGAAAACATCACGAAAGATCACGTTAGGGGAGGGGGGGTACAAGGAGACCTCTCGTGTATTTTTCTACATCGTCAAAAAGTAGCCGAAAAAACCTCACATGATTTATGCATGAGCCCATAGCTGAAACAGCTTTTATGGTTTACATCCATACTATCATCGCAGCGTTCATCAGAACTGACATTAAATTTCTCTTGCACATTTCACACCGAAAATTGAATTTTAGTCCATGATATTACGGACACGTATGTATGGGAAAAGTTCACATTCGGATACCAGCACCAAATTTTAGTATGTTAATAAATATGTCATTCTGTATCCAAAACTGTCGGGAGACACCCTCTCAAAGGTCAAAGTCACCAGTAATGACATCCTCAAAATGGCTGCTGCCTAATTTCGAAAAGCGCTTATTTGTTCCTCAACCGCCCAACGTACACCATTGTGTGTGGTATCAATTGAAAGGTTATTAAATATGCTCTAACTTTGTCTTTTTGTGTTATAGCGAACATCTAAAAATAAAAAAATATCGTTGAAAGAATAAAAATATTTTTCTACTCTTTTCGTACAATGTACATTTCATCAGGAAACAAGCGGTATTAGAAAAAAATATTGAAGTACATAAATGTAGCCAAACTATTATCCTAAAATAAACAGTTTAAATCATCGAAATCGGTTGAAAATAAACAAAGTTATGTCATTTTCTATATTCCGCGGCAAACGCCATACACCTGCCATCCGCCCGCCCGCCAGTTCGAAAATGTAAATTGCACCCAAACTATGCGATTGATTTATACTGATAAGATATGAACTAAAAGCCAATTAATTATACAAATACAAGTTATTTTAAAAATACTGTTGTTATTAAAATAAAATACATAATTTAAGAAAAAACCAAATGAAAAAACATAGTAACTTAGATCAAGGTAGAAAAAAGGTAACAAATTAATAATAATAACTTCTAACTATCAATGAAAGAATATTATGTATATATATATTTCAAGGTTTTATTCTGAACAGTAAATTCTGCAGTAAGTTCCTTCACATACACAAAGAAGAGTGCAATTTAAAACGTTTTTTACGCATACGCTAACGTGGACAGGGCACAAGTTCTTTGCAACTTGCACTTGCATCAGGAATCGTTTTCCACAATGGAACTGGAATATAGACAAATATTTTCTCTTCTTTTTTCCAGTTCCAATCGCAGGGATCAATTTTCTTGTGGATAAGGCAAGGCACTTCGTCCATATCTTCGTTTGTTTGTAGAATAGTCCGCTTTAGATGTTGAGTCAGTTTCAGTGCATCTTTTGTTGGTGAGATGCTTTCAATACTCAATACTCAATCATTTATTGCTTCCACACAGTTTACAAGTTATTATGTGAACATAAAGTTTTTACCGCTATTCAGTTCCGCCTTGCTGTAATTAATTGTTATATCATTTGTAGTCTCTCCGGACATTCGTCATCCAAGTGGTGGACGGTCTTCCTCTTTCCCTCTTTCCAGTAGCCATGGACAGATAGTTTATCACGACATGACTGTCCGGTCGGCGAAGGACGTGACTCACGAGACCTTACCATCTTAGCTTATTTTTACAATCTTGAAACTAACCCTTACATTACATAAGTGACGAACGCAGTCCTTGAGCGTGTCTCCGCCTGTCTATCATAGCATGCGATGTATGTGATAGAGTATTGAGTAAACTGAAAGAAATAGAAGCGGAGAGAGAGTGGAAAGAGGAAACCACTTCTAGGCAAGCTAAAATGACGTGAGGAGTACCCGATACTTTACGAAGTTGGAAAAAATTGACTTGAGGATGTTGATCAGAATTATTTCGAGAAACAACACCCTCAACAGGCATCTTAAGGTGATGGGAATAAGTAATTAAGCAGCCTGTCCACATTACGGGAGAGACGAAACTAGTCAGCATGTTCTGGTAGAATGCATTATGTACGCAGCGGCATTATGTGTTTGGCAGGGATAGGTTGCAGGAGAAAGAACTCATGGACGTATCGACGTCCATGAGTTCTTCCCTGGGGTCGGCCAGAGATATTCTACGGTTCTGCAAAAATACAAGGAGGCTAGAAGAAAATAATGGAGTAACGCAGCCGTGACATTAACCTACAGCTCCAGCAACGGGAAAGGGATGAAAGAGCATACCAGATACTCGACAGCCCGCTCGATTCCAGCCGAAACATAACATGCGATGAGAAGCAATCAGAGACATATCAGCAATGAACGGACCGCATAAGAAATTAATCAAACTTACAGGCAAAGTCTCTTCAAACAAGCTAACGATCTTATCATCGTGTATCGAGAGCATGTAAATTCTTTCCAGGGCAAGCAATTCCAAATATCAAAGTTTCCGTCCCTCTAAAAAAACCCTCGCCCTCATGGATGGTGGTTATTTGTTTCAGCGGCGGCTGTGTGTAAAATAATATTCTGGCATAGGCTTGTTCGCGTGAAGACGAGAGCATAGTCACGGAGGAAGAAGTGAGGACTTTACTTACCTTTATATGCACAGATTACAGTTGTCATTCCAACGGAATATTCATTAACCTACTAATTATTAAAATTAGTAATTTGCTCGTTATTCTTACTACTGCTAACTATGAATTATTAGTTGAAACAATTCTGCTGTTACGAACTGATGTAAGATTTCCGTGCTCAGTATCGTGCTTTATATTGTTAGCTTGTGTGAACAAACTTTGCCTGTAGGTAAGTTTGATTATTTTTTTATGCGATCCGTCCATTGCTGAAATATTTGGGATTGCTTCTAATCGCATACTTCGTTTGCTACGATGGGCAGGAGGAGTCGCGCTCACGGCCAGAGTTCACAACAAGCATGTAAATGTAAAGAGGAGTTTCAAGGTTGTAAAAATAAGCTAAGATGGTAAGGTCACGTCCTTCGCCGACCGGACAGTCATGTCGTGATAAACTATCTGTCCATGGCTACTGGAAAGAGGAAGACCGTCCACCACTTGGATGACGAATGTCCAGAGATAGTACAAATGATATAACAATTAATTATAGCAAGGCGGAATGTTCCTTAATTTACGATCTCACCAACTAAAGATGCACTGAAACTGACTCAACATCTGAAGCGGACCATTCTACAAACAAACGAAGATATGGACGAAGTGCCTTGCTTTATCCACAAGAAAATTGATCCCTGCGATTGGAGCTGGAAAAAAGCAGAGAAAGTATTTGTCTATATTACAGTTCCATTGTGGAAAATGATTCCTGATGCAAGTGCAAGTTGTAAAGAACTTGTGCCCTGTCCACGTTGGCGTATGCGTAAAAAACGTTTTAAATTGCACTCTTCTTTGTGTATGTGAAGGAACTTGCTCCAGAATTTACTGTTCAGAATAAAACGTTAAATAAATACAAATATTCTTTTATTGATAGTTAGAAGTTATTTTTATTCATTTGTTACCTTTTTTCTACCTTACTTTTTTTTTAATTTCGCACCTTTAGTGCAACAACGACCTAATGTCCTAACTATAGTTAGGACATTAGGTCGTTGTTGCACTAAAGGTGCGATTTGGTTTTTTCTTAAATTATGTATTTTATTTTAATAACAACAGTATTTTTAAATAACTTGTATTTGTATAATTAATTGGCTTTTAGTTCATATCTTATCAGTATAAATCAATCGCATAGTTTGGGTGCAATTTACATTTTCGAACTGGCGGGTGGGCGGATGGCAGGTGTATGGCGTTTGCCGCGGAATATAGAAAATGACATAACTTTGTTTATTTTCAACCGATTTCGATGATTTAAACTGTTTATTTTAGGATAATAGTTTGGCTACATTTATGTACTTCAATATTTTTTTCTAATACCGCTTGTTTCCTGATGAAATGTACATTGTACGAAAAGAGTAAAAAAATATTTTTATTCTTTCAACGATATTTTTTATTTTTAGATGTTCGCTATAACACAAAAAAACAAAGTTAGAGCATATTTAATAACCTTTCAATTGATACCACACACAATGGTGTACGTTGGGCGGTTGAGGAACAAATAAGCGCTTTTTGAAATTAGGCACTAGGCATTTTGATGACGTCATTACTGGTGACCTTGACCTTTGAGAGAGTGTCTCCCGGCAGTTTTGAATACAGAATGACATATTTAACAACATACTAAAATTTGGTGCTGGTATCCGAATGTGAACTTTTTTCTGTAATATAATGGACTATTTCGAGTGCAGTCCCTTTCATTTTTGAGATTTAATTTTCATATAAGAAAAAATACATCCAAATTATGGGCCATGATCATTGTTCTTAGCTAATTGATCCAGTAAATGTTGTACAGTAATTATCCGTCGCCCTGTAATTGGACTATTTACATGACTAGTACCTTTCTCTATAATAAATTCATGCTCTTCCTCTGGCAACTCCTGGTTCCTATAATAAAAAAGTTAGATAAGTTATATTATTAGTCAGCCTTCTCCGTAGCCTACTTAGTAGTGAATGTGCTTACGATGCTGGAGGATCCGGGTTCAAATCCCAGCGAGGGCATTAAATATTTGAGTATTTATTATCAGTATTATCACAACTCGAACTTATTCGAAAAAGGGTTGATTATCTCTAATCCAAGCCGAATCCAGGAAATTTCATATAACATTAAATACTCTAAATATGGCTAGGAATACAACATTAAAATATGTCGCAACTCGCGATCAGCCTGTACTCGTATGTACTGATCTATTATACAGGGCGTCCCACGGCGATGCCACATGGAGGGAAAGTACCTTAAATATCATAGATAGCATATTTTACTGAAAGACGATTCCTTTTATGTTTAAAACTGAATAAAACAGCATTATTTTTTTTTTTAAACAATTGTATGGAAAAAAAATATCGCGACGTCGGAGAAAAAATACCTTAATTATTGTAAAGGAACATCTTACTGAAAGAAGACATTATTTCGATTTACAAAAACAAGTTGAATTGCATTTTGAATTATTTCATGGTTAAACCGGGAATCGAACCCGCTTATGTATGATATCACATAGCTAAAATTCATTGGCCGTGTGGTGACGGCAGTAAGAATACATTTGTCACCACCCCAACTCCTCCTGCGGGTGTCGTAAGAGTCGACTAAGGGATTGAAGTGTCACTGACCATTATTTGATAAAAGAGTAATGATGGGCAGCAGCGTCATCATAGTGGAAACATTACTGCGATCGCCAATCCGCTTGCCCAGCGTGGCGATTATAGGCAGTTGCCTCCTAATGCGTCCACACGCGTAATTAAAAGGAGAGGCCTAAGTCCAGCAGTAGACTATCATAGGCTGATGATGATGATATGATGATAAAATTCATAAATCCTGAACTATTATAGATAGTCTTCTAGAAAGGTTCGAAATGGCGTTAAAATCCAAAAATAAAAAAAATCACATACCGACTTTTGTAGCTGTGCCTACGTTATGTACATACGTATGCTTACAAATATTGCAACGATTAATTGAACCAGATTTTGGTGGGCCGATTGTAGTGAGAGGAGAAGTATGCTTACTTAACTTCGATAACAATACAATAGATGAACCTGACCTGATGAAGAATTGAAAGGGCCAATTGAGCTGAAGTTTGGTAGGCCTTTGGTGACAAAACTACTATAAGGTGTAATAGTGCGGGTTTGATGAGGAGTTGGAGGATGATCATAATATACTGTATGAGTATTACACCTTATTGTAGTTTTGTTCGGTTGATTCTTAGAAATCGATGACTAGCAGAAAGCTGTGTCCTTACACATTGTCTGAGGCGGTTTCATTTGCCAGAGGAATTCCGTTGCCTAGGTTTGCCTCATTTAATGGGGTAGACTCGTTGACTGTGTTTCATTAGTAGTATCGCTTACTCTAAAACAATAAATCGTCCATTAATTCTATAATTCATAAAAAAAAATAATAGGGCGTTTTAAAGTCATCATAGCCAAAATGACAAGAACGGAAACCTTATAGATTCGTCATCGTCTGTCACAGACGATTTACTCTCAATCTGTAGGAGTAGGAGATCTGGCTGTGGTCATAATAATTCCGCCAAAGACCAAATACATTTTTTTTAGTTCATCTTCCGTGTTTTTTTAACATACTATAAGAGTAGAGAAAAATCTAAGTAGAATTTTGTTGATCTTGAATAGAAACGTGAAAAGAATTTCCACCCTGTATGTGCGTATACAATAGATAAGTGCGAGAAAATTGTCATATTTGACAAAAAAATTTGATGCCAATCGATCCAGTTAATGTTCCAAGACCTGAGCAACGCAAGCTTTCAAGGGTAGTTCTATGCGATTATTCAGTCGCAACAATCAAGTCATTACCGAACCCAAATTATTGACGAACTGCATATAAATAGTGGAGTCATTTTCGATTATCTTGTAGCAGACGCATGTTTGTCTGCTATTCTGGCACAATAGTCTCGTTTGCTTTTATAAAACGGTAAATAAAGTGGTGATGGTAATGAACAAAAAAAACGCGTAACAAAATCGCATAAAAACACCGTCAAGTTCATATGAATCGCACAAAGACTCGGGTGATGATTAACAGCACAAAATGTAGGGTCGAAGTAGACGGGCAGACGATACATTATGTCGATGAGTAGGTATATCTACTTGGGCCAGCTAGTCTCTTTCAGCAACAGGCAGGACAAGTGAAATAAAACTATCTGGATAGCGTATAAGCAGTTATATTTTCAATCTTCCACCTCAACTGACGTCCCGATACTTCAACGCCATTCAACCTTTTTTTTTACTTTTTCTACAACCAGTCATATTTTATCGAAGAGGTTATAATGGCGGCCAAGTATCGATGTATTAATATTAGTTTTAACAATTAAAAACTTTATTGTAACATTTAAATAACTTAAAAAAATACTTAAATAAACAAAAATCACAACACTCGGTCATCCGACTGCGTGTTATCTCCGGTGCACGCATAATCACAACACTCACGAGGTCAATTATTAATAAATATTAACAGTTACATATTCAGAAGAGGGTTTAAACATATTTATCATTCAAATACCAAAAACAACATCCGTATCAAATTATTACTTATGACAGGGTTGGGCAGAAATTATCTTTTTACAAATAACCGGGTCGATAACTAAATCATCTTTTATTTGAATAACAAAATATTCCTTCATTTGTTATTTTGAATTTATCTGGATGAATTAATGTTTATCTTAATTAATTATTTGACGTTTGAAATAAAAGATGAATTATCACTAGATGAACAATGTCAGTGTGACAGTTTGACCCGACGTTTTACTTAGCTTACATCAAGAATAAACGAGGCCCGTTATCTTCATCTAGACAATATATCTAAATAATGCCCAGTTCTGACTCAAAATTAACAAAAGTACATTAATAACGAATCTACTCGGATTTAGAATCGTTATCGGATTCCGACGATTCGGAACCAGACGACCTGTTGACTTCCAGCGCATGTAGACTTATCCAGGGACGCATTCTGTCTGCTGCTACAACGCTATCGTACCTCTTTGTGTTGAAACCTGGTACATTCGCTACTCTATAGCGATCGTTACCTAAAGAACTAGTTACTTTATATGGGCCGATGAACTTAGGCAAGAGTTTCTTACTCTTTCCGTTATTGCAGAAGCTGGTTTTTGTCAGCTTAACCAGATCACCGACTGAGTACACAACCGCTGGAACCCTCTTCGCGTCATATAGTTCTTTTTGGCGCTCTTGATTAAGCTTAATATTGCTGGAAGCCTCCTGCCTAAGTTCATCGAGCCGATCTCCAGTGTCAGTAGACGCGGACGTAGATCCGCCAGCGTCGATAGGAGCGTTAGGCAACGATACCGGGGTGGTTTCTTGCCCTTCACTTCCTACTTCTTTATCAGAATGACTTGTCGTGCCATCGAGACTAAATGTGCCATCTTCATCTGTGGCCAGCTTGTTGTCAATTGAGCTGTTTGATTTAATCCCGAATAGTAACTGTGACGGACTCTTTTTAGTGGTGGCATGGACGGTATTGTTGATACCCCACTGTACTTGGCCCAATCGCTTGTCCCAGTCACGTTCGTCGCTTTCGAAATTCTGTGTTGAAAGAGCGACAAGAATAGTTTGGTTATATCTCTCAGCTTGCCCGTTCGCTCTGGGACAAGCGACTGCGTTAAGTATGTGTTTGATCCCTTTACCAACACAAAACTCCTTAAATTGCCCGGAAGTAAAGGCGGTTCCACGATCCGTTATGATTCTGCGCGGTATCATAAAGTCACAAAACAACCCGTCTAATATTTTTACTACGCTTCTTGTTTTTGTGTCTTTGACCGGCCTAGCAAATACGTATTTGGTAAAACCATCCACAATAGTCAAAATGTAGCTATTGCCGACCTTGCTCCTAGCGAATGGCCCTAAATGGTCTAGGTGTAAGGTGTTGAATGGTTCCGCCACCTTCTCTATTGGATGTAGTAAACCCGTACTGGTTCGAGCCGCAGTATCTTTATTATACGCGCAATCAATACACGCTGCTACGTATTTTTTTACAAAGCGTCTTAATTTCGGAAACCAGTAACGACTTTGAATGCGTTCCAAAGTTTTAGCAAATCCAAAGTGTCCCACGTCGTCGTGGTTAGCCTTGCAAATTTGCCATCTGGCATCTTTAGGAACCACGAGACGCAAGCCATTATCACCTTTCCTGTGTAAAGCGTGGTTTTTCACAACAAAATTGGCCTTAATATCTGATACCTCTTTGTCTATACCCGGTTTTAATATCTTAAAGATTCTTTCGAGTCTTGAATCAGCCATTTGTAAAGTTAAGATCCAATTGTCAGTGTTTATGTGCAAAACCTTGGCAGGTGGCATAGTTCTACTATCTGCCACAGGATTGCGACTCAGAGCGTCCACGTGACTCATACGGCATCCCGGCCGATATTCGATATTAAAACTATATTCGCTTATGGTCAACCACCAGCGCGCAATTCTGGGGATCAAATCACGCTTTGTGAGGGTGGTTCTAAGGGCATTGCAATCCGTATACACCGTGAAATTCAATCCCAGAAGGTACGAACGAAACTTTTTCAACGAACAGACTACCGCCAACGTTTCCAGCTCATATGAGTGAAAGTAACGTTCTTCTGGCGACGTCTGTCGGCTGAAATACGCAACAGGCTTCAACACTCTGGGATTCGTCTGCCACTGCATAAGAATTCCACCTAAGCCTAGGGAGCTGGCGTCGGTGTGTACCTCGGTCTCTAACTCTGGGTTGTACAATGCCAGCAAAGGACGTTGAATTAAGCATTCTTTTAACGTCTCAAAAGACTTTGTTTCTTTATCACTCCACTGCCATTGTATATCCTTTTTAAGCAAGGTAGTTAGAGGCCTTGCAATCTCCCCGAAACCTTTTACAAAACGACGAAAATAGCTCGCTAGTCCAAGAAACTGTCGAATTTCATGAACATTGCGGGGTACGGGAAAATCTCGTACTGCCTCTACTTTTTTCTGATTTGGCTTTATACCATCTTCGGAAATTTCGTACCCCAAGTACTCAATACTTGTATCAAAGAAACTGCATTTGGACAACTTAAGAGTTAAGCCTGCTTCCTGAATAAGCTTAAGTACGTCCTCCAAACGCTCAAAGCCTTCGTCTATCGATACTGATGGAATGAGAAGATCGTCCATATAGGCTAGAGCACTTTTAAACCTGCGTGTTCCCAACAACCCGTTCATCATTTTTTGAAATACGGCTGGCGCGTTTGCCAACCCGAAAGGCATCCGCTTGAATTCATAGTGCCCATCCGGGGTGACGAACGCTGTCAAATACCGACTATTTTGTCCCATCGGTATTTGATAATAGCCGGAGGCTAGGTCTAGCGCACTAAAATACTTATAGCCACTTAAATTGGACAGCTGATCGTCTATCAAAGGTAAGGGATATTTATCTTTGACGGTTTTATTGTTGAGGGCTCTGTAGTCTACACAGAGTCGAGACTCTCCATTCTTTTTTTGAACCAATAATATTGGGCTTGCATAATTTGAGTTTGACTCTTGTGCAATATCATTAGACACTAACTCATCGACAATATCTCTTACCTTTTGACGCTCATGGTGTGACAATCGATAAGGCCGGTATACAACAGGTGTCTTATCATGTAAGTCTATATCCATCACCGCGTCTTTAGAACACCCTAGCTCGCTTAGATTGCTTGCAAAACAAGTCCTATATTTTTGCAAAAGCTCATGAAGTCTTCCAATGGTACTTTCGTCTATATTTTCTCCTACTCTAATATCGGATCGTAAGATTGGCTTCGCTTCCCTTTTGGTCGGCTCTGTCTGCACTAACAATGCCTTGACTTCCGTTATTGGGTTCACTCTAGCTATCAATGTACCGGCTTTGAATTTAATGGGTGTTTTGGTCAACGATGTTACAAACACTAATCCTTTACTTTCATTTACTTCGTAGCAACCCTGATGGAGGTGATATTCTTGATTGGGGCTCATTCTGGTACCACCATCGGAGTAAACGTTACCAGAATAAGCCTCATTCATGTATACCTCTACTAAACCTCCCTTAACCACGGTAACGTCTTTAGATACATAAAGACCAAAAGCCCGATTATACCCTTGAAAAGCATCAGATGGGGTGTGATAGAAAAACAATCTATCCTTGTCCTTCAATGCCGTGACAGATGGCATTTCTGTAAAATTTTGTCCTATCAACAGTGGGACTTGCAAATACGTATCATCAACAACCAAAACATCCAGCTCTGTATCGATTTCATCAATTCTGACATGTACGGTAACTTTAGACTTCGGAATAACTGTTGAATTTCCAAAACCTCTTATTGTGGGTAATGGTGTATGCCCTTCTTCTGATAGGCCCAATGTGACTGAGTCTGAATGGCGAATCATACTGCAATCACTTCCGAAATCAATATATGAGTTCATCATCTGACCATTAACACAAACAGACTTATTAAACTTGTCACTAGCGGGACCGACTACACCATCACTAAGAGGTATGACATGGCCAGAATAACCATCAGGTTTTCCAGACTCGCAGCTTTGTTTTACCTCAGTTGCAGCAGACAGCAAGTTGTCTGCATCTAATACTACAACCTTCAAAACCTTTTTGTCAACAGACTGGTTGTTTGGGTCGTTGGTTTCATATGTTTGCATCTGCAAGGGTCTTCTAGTGCAACCTTCAGTGTTATGGCCTACGCGGTGACACTTGTTGCACTTGATTATTGGCTTGGTGCAATTTAAATAAATATGACCGCGCTCGTTGCAATTGAAACAGGTAGAGTCAGCTCCCCTACTACTCGTAGCACTCTTACCAGTAGCATTACCACGAAATTCACGTCTCCTAAACGAGTTCGCTGCACTTCGCAATGCGTCTTTAGACTGTGAAGATTGTTGTGACGCTAAATAGTTCAACAAGTCCTCCGGTTCCTCACATTTGAGGGCTTGAGCCCCATTCCTAATCGAACCGTCCGTGATCCCATAGATTATACAATCAACTGCCTTTCGACCGACAATCTCACACCGACTCAACAATGACAATTTCTCGTAAAAGTAATCTCTGAGAGTTTCGTCTGTGCGAGATTTTCGGCTTAACATTTCATCGAGTAGTTTACCATAGTTAACGTCATTTGGGAAAGCTTTCTTCAATTTACTCTGCCAATCGTCCCACGAGTAACTAAGCGATGGTAAGGACTCGTACCAACTTTTTGCTAGCCCGCGTAACTTCTGTAGCGCGTAGTGAACTACTTGCTTCTCATCCCAAGAATAAATCTCAGCGCACTCGTTCACCTTCTTTATCCAGCGTACGACATCCTGAGCCTTGTTGTTAGGGTCGAATTCCGGAACAACGTTATTGTTAGAGGAGTTCTTACTTGGTACACCTTGTAGCGCCGACACTAGCTTCATCAATTCCTCTGTAGTTAAACCAGTTGGTCGACTCCTTTTTATAGGAGTCTCGTTACCTCCCTCTGATGAAGACGAGGACTTTCTTCTTCGGTGCCTTCGTTTACCACGCCCCTTTTCTGAAAATTCAGGCGCATTTTATGTTCTTTGGCCTTAGCGCGACCACGACCTTCTTTTTGCCTGACTTTGACTGACTCTGAACTTGCCTGGCTTTGGTATTTGACTTTGAACTTTGACTTTGAACTTTGACTTTGGACTTTGACTTCGGACTTTGACTTCGGACTTTGACTTTGGACTTTGAACTTTGACTTTGGACTTTGGACTTTGACTTCGGACTTTGACTTTGGACTTTGACTTTGGACTTTGACTTTGGACTTTGGACTTTGACTTTGGACTTTGACTTCGGACTTTGAACTTGGCTGACTTCGACTTTGAACTTGACTGACTTTGACTTTGAACTTGGCTGACTTCGACTTTGGACTTGGCTGACTTTGACTTTGAACTTGGCTGACTTTGACTTTGAACTTGGCTGACTTCGACTTTGTACTTTGTTAACTTTGACTTTGACTGACTTCGGCTAAGGAGGCTAAGCAGCACATCTACATGGCCACACACCTAACAGCACATCTACATGGCTGTAAGGGTACTCTATAGGCAGCACACCTACGTGGCCGCACACCTAACAGCACACCTACATGGCTGTAAGGGTACTCTATAAGCAGCACACCTACATGGCTGTAAGGGTACTCTATAAGCAGCACACCTACATGGCCGCACACTTACAGCACACCTACATGGCTGTAAGGATACTCTATGAGCAGCACACCTACATGGCCGCACGCTTACAGCACACCTACATGGCTGTAAGGATACTCTATGAGCAGCACACCTACATGGCCGCACGCTTACAGCACACCTACATGGCTATAAGGATACTCTATGAGCAGCACACCTACATGGCCGCACGCTTACAGCACACCTACATGGCTGTAAGCTGTAAGGATACTCTATAAGCGGCACACCTACATGGCCGCACACAACATCTCGGTAACATAAGAATGGTTATAATTCATTCATTACTTACTGTTATTGCCCGGCATGGCTCACAGCAGTCCAACTCGTAGATTCAATCGCACTTCTGAATTGAAATAAAACTATCTGGATAGCGTATAAGCAGTTATATTTTCAATCTTCCACCTCAACTGACGTCCCGATACTTCAACGCCATTCAACCTTTTTTTTTACTTTTTCTACAACCAGTCATATTTTATCGAAGAGGTTATAATGGCGGCCAAGTATCGATGTATTAATATTAGTTTTAACAATTAAAAACTTTATTGTAACATTTAAATAACTTAAAAAAATACTTAAATAAACAAAAATCACAACACAAGGAAGTTGAACGCCGTATTCAAAATGCCGGGAAGAGCTACTGGTCCAGGACAGAGCTAATGAAGGGCGACCTTCCAATGTCACTGAAGCGCAAACTAGTCGACATGTGTAACCTGCCCGTCCTAACCTACGATGCTCAAACATGGTCACTCACCTAAAGTCATAAGTCCAAATGAAAGTCTGCCAGGCTAAAGTGGGATTGGGCCGGCCACGTCTACCGTCTACCGCATGCATCCAGAAAGGTGGCTATTACAGCCAGCAAGTGGATGCCGCAAACTAGGCGGGGACGAGGCAGGCCCAGGCGGAGATGGCGGGACGACCTGGACGCCTTCGCCAACAATTGGCCAGAGTTGGCACCGAATCGGGAGCTGTGGAGATCTGAGGGAGAGGCCTTTGCCCAACAGATGGACACTCCTACAGGCTTGAAAAAAAAATCGATCCTGTTTCTGTAACAGTAATTCCCTCGGTTCACCAAGGAGCAGTTCATGACAGCCTTCGTTACCCTTCTGCCACTGACGACGACGACTGCCACTGGCCGGTGACGTGATAAGATTAAATCTTGTTATCCACATTGTAACGGCGACATTGCAATGCACTGGTATCTACTAGACGTCACATCAGCGGCAGAGGGTTATTCATAACATTTATAACAAATTGCACAAATGGCCAATCGTAAATAGGTGCCGCTAACAAGCTTCGTAGTCTTTATCAGTAGTCTTACTTTTTACTTTTTGATTGAAAATTAATCATGGGTTAATAAAAAAGATATAAATATACTTGCATATTTATATACTCGTATTTGAGGTATCTCATCAATCCTGTGTGGATCACATCTTTAGAACTTAATATTCACAGAAATGGATGTTATTCAGAGTGTCATAGCCATTGCACAAAGCCAAAATGACATATCAGTTAGGGCCCGCCCACATGACCACGGTGCGGCGTCGTAAACGTAAAACGGCGCGGCGTAGGGGTATTGCACGTTATCGCACCGTGCGAAAATACGACGCGGCGTCGTGCAGTTTAACGGTGCTGCACCGGGCAAATCCACGTTATCGCGCCGTGCGAAAATACGACGCGGCGTCGTGCAGTTCAACGGTGCTGCATCGGGCAAACACGCGTTGTCGCGCCGCGCACCGGCGCCTGCAGATTAACGTTGCGGTGCCGTGTTGAGTAGATGCATCCAAGTTTTGTCTTTTCTTTGCATGTGTTGTTTTCAAACCGTGGAAAATGACTTGGCAGACCTCCTTCCACGCACTAGTTTTTCAAAATGTATCTTCGTAATCGTCAATTGTTTTGTCCCAGAGGACTGAATGTACTTCTACCAAAGAAATCAACAAATCGGCATCTATATATCCTCAACCATCTTTGAAAAAAGTGTAATTATTAGTGATCGTTATCAACGTGCACTTTCCGTGGCAATGGCTATGATTGACAGAAAAAGTAACAAATATGAAAATGCTATTTTGTTCTATAACTCGTACGTACCCACAAAAAAATAGTACTCTCCTTCGGACACATACAAACTTTATCCTACTTTATTAAAGAAAAAAATTAATGTCATTAATTTATGACATATAACAGTACTATAAATGACATTTTGCAAAGTCTTTATTTTAATCAAAATGAATATTCTAGTAACTATTTCAAGTGGAGTACAGGGTGGAAATGAGTATACGGACAGACTTTACCAATGCATTTTTGATGTCGAAAGAAGTCAAAAATGTTATGAAACATATATTATGTCATTTTCGGACAAAAAAAGTTTGATTTTTTAATTTTTTTTTGTGATTTTTTTCATTTTTTTATACATGATTAATAATAAATTGTAAGGAAAGAATTTATTTTAAATATATATTTTTTTCTAAGGTTAAATTTTCTGATACTTTTTGTCATTTTCTCTAACTTTCGTCAGTAAGTATGTCAAGATAAAAACTATTAGCGTAAGAATTTTAATCGTGCAGGCATTTATCAGTGACTTATTATGAAAATAGTTTTTTTTTAAACATGACTGTCATTATCTCTTAAATTAAGCTGACTCCAGAAAAGTTCATATGACATTATAGTCTCAAAATGTGGTCAGGAATACACCTTTCCAGTTTGTCGGGTTACTCACTAACCACCCTGTATAATGGATTTTTCAATTTGACGTGAACGTTTGACAGCCAAATCTGTTTGATACATTTTAGTCGTTTACTGGTTTAATCAGTGTAATTTGAATAAGTGATTAAAATCGGTGTAGGTAATTATTATTTATTATACTTAAAATGACTATAATTTCTGAAAGGAACGTCACAATCCTTTTAGCACCAAGTTTCTTTCTCAGTTTACTCAGTTAGTAAACACCAGTGATCGTTATCAATGTGCGGCAACTGCGGTATTGGTGGCAAAATATGGTTGACAGAAAAATGAAATACACAGGTATTTTATAGTTTATTAAAATTTCAGAAATTATAGTCATTTTAATTATAATAAATAATTACCTACACCGAAATTAAATTTTATTCCTTACAATTTATTATTAAATTGGTATAAAAAAAATAAAAAAATCACAAATAAGAATTAAAAAAACAAACTTTTTTGTCCGAAAATGACATATGTCTCATAATATTTTTTACTTCTTTTGAAATCAAAAATGTATTGGTAAAGTCTGTCCGAATACTCATTCCCACCCTGTATAACACTGATCTTACTCCACTTGAAATAGTTACTAGAATATTCATTTTGATTAAATTCGATCGAAATTCGATCTCTGGTCATAAATTAATGACATTAAAATTTTTCTTTAATAAAGTAGGATAAAGTTTGTATGTGTCGATAGAACAAAATAGCATTTTCATATTTGTTACTTTTTCTGTCAACCGTAGTGCCACGGAAAGTGCACGTTGATAACGATCACTAGTAAATACACTTTTTTCAAAGATGGTTGAGGATATAGATGCCGATATGTTGATTTCTTTGGTAGAAGAACGTTCAGTCCTCTGCGACAAAACAATTGACGATTACAAAGATACGTTTTTAAAAACTAGAGCGTGGACGGAGGTCCGCCAAGTCATTTTTCCAGGGTTTGAAAACAACACGAGCAAGGAAAAGACAAAACTTGGATGCAGATGCATCCAAGTTTTGTCTTTTGTCGTTTGAGTAGATACTCAACACGGTACCGCAACGTTTTTCGCACGGTGCGATAACGTGCAATACCCCGACGCGGCGCCGTTTTATGTTTACGACGCCGCACCGTGGTCATGTGGCCGGGCCCTTAGGGTATTAGAAACCCATGAATGTAGGATTAATATGGATTTGACAACGTTATAATAATAGCAAGAACGAAAGGGATGGTCTTATGAAACTTTTTACTAGTGGAAGTGAAAAGGAACGATAATCGTCCGTCCTTATCACTGTGCCACTATTTTTTGTGTGTGTGCATTAGATGCTAAATGTAAGTGCCAGACAAATGCGTTGAATACGTCACTAAGTGCCTGTGTGGCACTTTCGTCTTAGTAGTAAGTGACTATGTCTATCCCTCTTAGTGGCACACTATGTGCGGCCCCTCGTAGAAACCAGTGACGTAGCCGCTACAAGAAAATTCCTTTTTTTCACTTTATATCAACCTGTAGGTATATTAGCAGCCCCGAAGGTAATAAAAAACCGGCCAAAAGCATGTCGGGCCATGATAGGGTTCCGTAGTTTTGCGGATGTCTATGAAAATATTGACTTTAGAAAAAACTTTGTTTGAAGACCCTTATTTTTTTCAAAGACCTATTCAACGATATTCCACACTATGGGACTACAGCAAATAAAAAATCATTCACACTTCACCAGTTAGGGAGGTACCTAAACAAAAAAAAATATTATTTTCTAATTTTTTCTACCACTTTGTCGGCATGATTAATATGTATATCTGTACCAAATTGAAGATTTCTAATATAAATGGCCACTGAGATATGCTGCGGACAGACAGACGGACAGACGGAGAGAGCGAAACTATAAGGGTTCCTAGTTTACTACGAAACCCTAAGAAGTTAGAATAGTATGAAACCTCTTTTAAAGAGTAGCTTATTTATTTAAAAAGACGTCATCATATCAATAGCATTAGCAGCCCCTGAGGTAATAAAACACCAGACAATAGCATGTCGGGCCATACATGGGTTCCGTAGTTTTTCGGATATCTCCGAAAAGATTGACCTTAGAATAATACTTTGGTTGAAGACCATTATTTTTTTTTCAAAAAACCTATTCAACGATAATCCACACTATTGGGTTACAGCAAATAAAAAAAAACATTCACACTTCACCAGTCGAGGAAATAACCAAAAAAATGTTTTTTAAATTTTTTTCTATCACTACCATGGTATGACTAATATGTATATCTGTACCAAATTGCAGATTTCTAATATTAATGGCCACTGAGCTATGCTGCGGACAGACAGATGGACAGACGGACAGAGCGCAACTATAAGGGGTTCCAAGTATATTACGGAACCCTAAGAAGTTAGAATAGTATGAAACCTCTTTTAAAGAGTAGCTTATTTATTTCAAAAGACGTCTTCATATCAATAGCATTAGCCGTATAACACCAGCCAATAGCATTTCGGACCATGCTTGGGTTCCGTAGTTCTTCGGATATCTCCGAAAAGATTGACTTTAGAAAAATATTTTGGTTGAAGACCCTTATTACTTTTTCAAAGACCTATTCAACGATATTTCACACTATAGGATTACAGCAAATAAAAAAAATCATTCACACTTCACGAGTTGGGGAAGTACTCAAAAAAAATTTTTTTTTCTAATTTTTTCTACCACTTTGTCGGCATGATTAATATGTATATTGTATATCTGTACCAAATTGCAGATTTCTAATATTAATGGCCACTGGGCTATGTTGCGGACAGACAGACGGACAGAGCGAAACTATAAGGTACAATAGTATGAAACCTCTTTTACAGAGTAGCTTACATTAATCAGTTCCCTTAATTCCTTAACTTGACCTACCATCTAAACTGATCTTTGTCAAAAACTTGCATGACCGCCATCGCTCCATAACTAACATAACTTACGCAATCAATCAGAAATATCTGCCAAAAGTGAAACACGTGTCGTTAAGGAGTTCCGTTCTGGTCTTTATCGGCAGTTCCACATACATTACAACGCATAAATGAAAATGCTTGATTTGTAAATGATAATACACAATCCTAAGGTTTGACCAGTTCCCTCAGTTCCTAAGGAAATACCCCATCAGAACTGGTATTTTACAATAACTTATACGACCATCTTCATTGCTTAAAATGCATAACCAGTTACATACATACAAAACACCAAAGAGTTCCGGAGTTCCGTTCTAGCCTTCATCGGCAGTTCCACTTCCCTAAGTAAGGAAATATCACGTTTTGAAGTAAAATGGATGATTGGATGATAAATCACAAAACCGTTTTATCTTAAATAAACTTTCAACTTCTTTTTAACCCCTTGGGGGTCAATTTTGAAAACTGCCAAATATGCTTTTCTTGTTACGTATCAATTAACTTATAAAACGCCGAACACACTATTATTTTATAGTATCAAAGAGTCTATAAACAAAGTTTCAAGTCTGCAACCTGAAAAATATTCATACCTCATACAAACTTTCAACTTCTTTTTCACCCCTTAGTGAGCGAATTTAGAAAAACGCCAAATATGCCTTTCTTGTTTATAGTCATCGAGTCTACACCGTGTTTTATTTTGTATTTCCGTTAAATTGAACGGGCTGCTTGGTACGTTACTAATTGGAAGTGATTTCCATTTGTTCCATAGAACAGTGACGTCATGGTACAAAGCAGTATATTTCTTCTCAATTTGTTCCACATAATTACATACTAGCTCATTATTCTGGTTTACTTGCAGTGCAGTACTACCTAGTACAACATAAAACTATTCTTTTTCACTTTGTTCCATTATGGAAAAAAATGTAATTACATTTCCCAGTTGTCCCATAAAACTACATGAGTGGTACCTAGTTGTGGTAGGTACAGGTACTAAGTTTTAGTCAATACTTTGCAAATAATACAGACGGACAGACAGACAGTGAAGTCTTAGTAGGGTACCTACTTTAGGGTCCTGTTTTACAGTTTAGTTGATAACGTTCGAATATGCCACGTAGTTTTGTATATACTTACTGGATTTAGGCATCAAATCGTCACACCAAAATCTTACCAAAGGCTTGCCAACGAAATGCATAAGAAAATCAAGATTAGTTTACTATGAACTGCCAGTACGGAAACCAAGATAAGAAATAGTTTGCATACACATATTAATCTCTAATTTGTAAAGGCACAGTCATTTTATTTGCTATTCAATTGTGTCAGCTCCATGGAACAATTTAAAATATCATGTTTGCCATTTTGTTCTCTAGAACAATCTTACAATACTGCCATATCAGTTTTTTTCATATTATTACAGGTTTGGAACAAATGATACTTGGTAATTCTATAACAATTAAAAATTAACATATAATTTAGTTGTATGACGTCATTGTTCTATGGAACAATCGGGAATCACTCTTAATTGGAACTACCTGTTATATCGTTCTTTGTGATTTTTTTTTTCATTGACAATTCTGATTTTTTCACAGCCTCAAGGGACGGTAAGACCTTAGTATATCATTTAAATTTAAACTCGATACGTTCACGCATTCCAGAGGTAAATGGTCTTGACAGGATTTACTAATGTGTGGCCGAAAATTTTATGGCATATTATTACTTCCCAAACTATTGTTCCCATAGTTTCATTTGTCAGAATCATCACATGGCAAACTAACGTTACGCAGAAGTGTCTTTCGCATAATTATTATCATGTTCCAACTCCAACCTAACCTAACCTAGTTTACAGAAAGAAATTCACCCAAATGAATGTTTGCAAATAATAATTTAGTAAATGTTGGTATGCCAAGTGAATCATTTGCAAAAAGTTGGTTGGCAAGTGATATTTGGCAAACTGAAATTCTACGAAAAGGCAGGATACCGTTTGACAGACAGACGGACAAGAAAGTAATCCTGTAAGAGTTTCGTTTTTTCATTGTGGTACGGAACCATAACAATCACCAAATTAAAAATTAAAAAAAACCGATTTCTCCAAGATCCCCGATTTGTTTTCATCATAGGTTTCCTCAAATCCTACTTTCTGGATGCAAATTCTTGTAAATTAATAAAAATTACCAAAAGCGCCATACCTATAAGACCCCAACTTGGGGCCAATGGAACCATCTCGGGGATATATACACGTTCATCACAAAAATAAATTTTAGAATCGGTTCACAATTCTCTGAGATATCAGGTAACATACATACAACAAAAAAAAAAACAGTCGAATTAAGAACCTCCTCCTTTTATTGAAGTCGGTCAAAAATAAATTGATAAGCTTTTAAAGTCTATCCAAATTTTCTTAATTTATTTGTAGGTAACGGCTACCTACATCAATTGTTACGATAGTGCGTATATCGGTTTTAAATACCCTAGCGCATATATGTATGTATATTGTATACGTTTCGGCTTTGTCCAATGGCTAAGGACACACTGTATTAAATATGGTGACAAATGTATTCTTACTTCCGTCACCACACGGTATTTGTGTACACAAACTATGTATCAGTAAATACTACTTACTTACTCGTATACTATAAAAAAATGTAAATCTTACTTACGTTTCACGTAACCATCCATCCATATCAGGGTACATTATAGCCAACATTGCAGATACATCAGCAACTTTGCGAGGCGCGCGGAGGAATTTCGATATAACTATTACCTATTTATTCCTTGCCCACTTTTTACGTCCTGCGTAATATAGACTCTGAAACAATCAGTAATATGTCAAACGTTGATCTACCAAAAGAAACATCTGAGCAGATGAGAGAAATTGTCTCAGTCAGTCCTACGTTAGAATTATTTTATTTGATACCCCAATGACGTCTCTGTTATTTTTTTTCGTCGCCTAGCAACCGAACGGCGGTCGTAATTGTACATGAATTGTACCTATAGGGCGGCCGGATTTGAAAATTTGCAAATAGGTGAATAGTTTTATATTATCGTATATAAATATAAGCGTTTTTACTAAACTTTCCAAAAATAATATTTACAAACACTACATTAAGCTCACGGATACATATTAATACCATACAAATATTTCTCCATTTGACAAACAAAACTAACTAAAATAACAAATACGTACTCGAAATAAAGCTCGTATCTCAGTTACGATCTGATTCAATACTGACATACGAGGTTGCTAAGAGGAGTGTGAGTTTTGGCTATAAGACGACGATTTACTTGTATGCTAGCAGATATACGATATGAAAGTGAAAAAATTGTATCCAGCTGTGGTCATAAATTTATGCATACCTAATATTCAAATCGTATCATCATCATCATCAGACTATGATAGTCCACTGCTGGACGTAGGCAACTATGCGTACCTATAAACGCATTAGGAGGTAAATGCCCATAATCGCCACACTGGGCAAGCGGATTGGCGATCGCAGTAATGTGTCCACTATGATGATGCTGCTGCCCACCATCAATATTTTATCAAATAGTGGTCAGTGACACTTCAATCCCTTAGTCGACTCTTACGACACCCGCAGGAGGAGTTGGGATGGTGACAAATGTATTGAAATCGTATAATAACAAGAATATAGAAAATACAAATAAATAACTAGGAATGTATTGCAATTTACAGGGAAACACGGCTAAATAACTAGTAGGTAGGTACCTTTTGTGCCATTTCTGT
>JALPQI010004491.1:0-60518 GCA_025490895.1 Thaumatotibia leucotreta
TTTTGTAAGTTCATGAAAAGTAACGCAGAAGACAAAAAATATGTGCATGACAAGCATGATTTTTGCTTTAATTAGGCCTTTAATTATGTTTTTTTTTTGCAATAACCGATTAAATGACAAGAGTCATGCTGCCAACTACAGCGTACTTCGTATCGTACATTTCTAGGATTTGTGTTTGTCACTGCAACCAAGGCATTGTTAGAGTGACAGTGACAAATTATGCGCATTTCGATTATTTCGAAGCAGGTTAGAAGGGTTTAGCTTTTTGATGAGCTTTATACTTTTTTTAGGAACACTTAAGAGGGTAGTTGCGTGAAAAATCATTCCATACTTTAACTGCATTACAGGAAGTTTCTAGACAATCTAATACATGTCATTTATTTGCCTTTTAAGTGACAAACAACTTTTGACTATTTGAGGCTTGTAGGATGTTTATGAATAGCACAAGTCTTGTGGTTTTACTTGGCAACTAATACTGGCTCAAACCAGTTATTTGAAATGCTCATTGTGCTCTAAACATCAGTAATAACTAATGGAATATTAACGGTAGGTATATCAATGTCAATGACTTTACATTAGCTATGTCCTACTAGTCTTATTACACAATTTTGGGAAGGCATACATTTTCAAAGTGTTGAGATTGGTAAGGGGTGGTAAGGTGATGGAATTAAATGAAGTTTTTACATGTATGTGTGCTTTAGTGAATAAATTACTTTTCTTTCTTTCTTTCTAACACCCCAAAACAATAACAATTTGTTTGCATAATATAATACAGATGTCTGTCCCATGGAAATTTTTGCAAGGCCTACAACTCACAGAAACACTAGTATTTATGTTTACTTAGGTATATCTTCTTAAATAATTCTTGTTATAATTAATCCAAGGTAATTGTATAACAAAAGGGATATCTTTAGATGGATACTGGATATGTAATCAAGCTCATTAAATGCAAAAAAATTGAAATGGTAGATGTTATGTAATAGGTTAACTCAATATCCAGTTATAACAGCTTGTATCAGTGTTTGAGAATCTTGAGATCATTGACCTTTAGTTGTTGTTGCAAAAAATAACTTTCTTATGATATTAATGTCTCACAAAGGTAAAACTACCCTCATAAATGTTGTGCTTGATATTGAAATGAGAAACAACTTTTTCATAGATATATCTACAGAATAAGTTACGTAAATCAAATATTTAGAAGTAAAATTCTACTTTCTGAGATCACATGCACTATGCAGGTACAGAAAACATCTAAGAGTATAATATAATATGGACATAATATTTTAGTAACTTCCTAGTAAGAACTTATCAAATATAATGTAGTTTCAATTTTATTTTGTCTGTGCGCTATTATTAACAGAACAATTTGATTTGCCATTGACTATTATTGTTATGAACTTGTTTTCTAATAATAGCACATACATTGAAGAAAGTGGAACAGAAATATTTACAACCAACTCAATCTATTTTAGGAGTCTACAGAATATGATTGTCTGAAATATCTATTCTAAGAATCAAGGATTAGTAGTAACTGTAAACTTAATGACTGTAATTTGAGTAAGTGACTCATCTCACAATTAATTAATCAAGTAAATTTCTCTTGCCATATACTTTGCACATAGTACTTAAGTGTTAATGACACAAAGTCCATAAATTACTAAATTTTTTGAATTTTCGTCGTCTTCGTTTGTTAAATTGTCTGAATACATAGAAGGAATATTTACGGGACAAGGATTTGGAGAATATCAAGTAACATAAGCAAGTTTTAATACTTACATTAATGTCACTGTGCATGATGAGTATGTTGAGTGCAGGCAGGATCTCTTGGATGGTCTTGACGGGAGGCGGCGGGTCCTTACTCCTGCACAGGTTCACCATCACCCAGGTGACGTTGCGCAGGAACGAAATGTTGATGTCAGGCTTGATGAAGCTGAGAAGTGGCTGCACCATTCCTAAGTCAATAACAAAGTCTCGGAGCACTGGGCCATCACCAATGATGTTTCCGAGTGCCCAAACAGCTTGTTCACAGACATTCTCGTGTGGGGACATGAGGAGTTGGAGGAAGCAGGGGACGGCGCCGGCGTGTACGACTTTGTTGGTCTGTGCGGAGGTGCCTGAAGCAATGTTGGTGAGCGCCCAGGCGGCTTCGAACTGAAGGGTCGGGTTGTCGGCGCGCGACAGGCACAGCACGAGCACGGGCAGAATGCCGGTGGCGATGAGCTCGTCGATCGGCGGGTTCTTGTCGGACGACAGCAGTTTGCGACACTGCTGCACAGCTGCCAACTGTACTTCAGGGTTTTCGGCATTTGCCGCGTTCATCACCAACTCCTTCAAGTCTGTCGATGCCAACGTCCTCTCGATCTCGTCCTCGTCCGTGGAGTCACTGATAGGCACATTGCGCCGCTTTTGAAGGGTTTCCTCTCTTTTATTCTTCCTCAGCTCGACTGTCACTTCGTTTCTCCGCCTGCGCATTTCCTGGAAGCGTGCAAATTAAATTAGTTACTGTTATTAACATCCATCATCTGTTTCAAGGGTTCTGTGGGATAAAGAATTGGTTAAATACTTACGTCGACATCTTTGCCTGTGTTCTTAAAAACTTGCATGCGGTTTTTCGTAGGGTCAGTCGCCATTTTAATTGTGCTCGTGCACCGAGCGCTTAAAACTTGGTTATTACACAATGAAATAAAGAACTAACTTAAAATAATGCTACAGAGAACTAAACAAACATGTTTTAACGGCACTTTATACGTTGCTGATTCATTAACCTATTTAACACGGAAAAATGTACAACTTCGTCGCCCCTTGGATTTCTTTTCTTTTTCTTTGTGAACGTGTAGACAAGATAGACTAATGTCATAGACTCAACGGATTCGCACTTTCTTTTTTTAATAGTGATGTTCAATCGTTTACCGGTTTACGTTCCATTGCTTTGTTATGGTTGCGTTCTGTAGGCAGGTGTGTAGCGCATACAAATTTATATTTTCTAATCTGGCAACATTATGGTTATTGATGTATGCAGTGGGCGGGAGGGTGAATTTTCCTCCTTTTTTCCCCCGCGCAGTTTGGGTGCGCGACGGGTTCGAAATATACGTAGTTACAAATAAAAAATATTTGCTGAATTTCCTTAAATTTAATACACGGGAAATAAACGCGATTCATCATGACTATATTAACGAAGCCGAATGCTTTCATTCAAATAAAGAAGGAAATGGCTAAAGGTCCCATGCCCGATGAAACAATTTTCGTGGAAGAGGTGAGTATTTTGAATAACATTTTAAATTACTTTTACAGTTAAATCGTACTTAAGATTGCTTTTTGGTAAGTGTTGAAGCAATACAGTGCAATAAAATCTTTAAAAAGTGTAACTACAGTAAGCTATTAGGTGTACGAAAAATTTGTAAACTGTGAGAGACAACAATAGAGGCTAAAATCGATTGCACGCGAGCCGCCCGGGCGGGCGCATACTGTATTTTCTTTTTGCAGATATATGTAAATCCAATTACCACACCACCTATACCTTTTGCGTATGGAAGTTGCTGATAGTTGGTAGTTTCATTGGTGATCTCTTAATTGGAATCAATTGGGTCATCAGATCTTAATATTGCGATGTTTAGAGTCAGACTCGCTCAATAGCTGAATGACTGATGAAAAACTAATAAATAATGGAAATATGTTGGCAATAATGACTAAATTGGATGAAACATAAGGAGTTGTTTAACTCCTTATTAATTTATACAAATATTTATCCTGCCTATATCGATTCATATAGTAGCAGAATGTGATTACCTATTTAAAGAAAAAAAAACTCTAATGACTATCGTTACTTACCAGTATCTTGAAGTGATAAAGAATCTCACTTTTTGCAAAAAAAAGGAATTTGATTACATTAATGTTTTGTTTTGGTACACTTTGATACTTCCTCGCATCACTAGCGCACGATAATTGGAACTACCTATTTAATTATCGTCCGATAGTGATGCGAGGAAGTTTCAAAGTGTAAATAAAATCATTAAGTAGCTCTACTTAATGGTTTCTTCTACTTAACTATAGGTAGTATTCAAAGGAAACTTATGGTTGTAGAATGGTGATGCGGATATTAAGTACATATTAATTATTACTTTAAAAAAAGTAAGGATGGCTGTAGATATTGTAAATTACAGACAATAAACACACTCTTTCCGGATAATAGTACATTACGATACAGAAGCGAAAAAAATTTAGTTCCACAAGAAGTGCGAATTTTCGCACGTGTACCAGTACCACGTTTTTTAGTACAAGTGCCCTCCTCCGCTGTTTCGAACGGACAATAAAATTAAACACTTTTCGCACTAGTACGTAAAAAAGCACTATAGGTTCGGTACAAAAAAAGAAGTTCGGAAAAGTTGCGATAAATTAAAACACGACTACCGGAATGTTTAAATCGACACGAGTTACGAATTTCTTTTTCGTATATCGTACCACGCTTTTCAGCAGGTACAGATTGCCCTCCGAACTTTCGGCCTGACAAAAAAGGAACAATGTTCTCGCACTAGCGCTTAAAAAAGCACCATCTGTACGCAGACTTACCAATAATTGTGTACCTATACCAATAATTGTGTACCTATACCAATAATTGTGTAGCTATACCAATAATTGTGTACCTGTGGCAGATATTAGGTACCTATAGCAGCCCAGCCGGGGCGACGCTCGAAATATAGGTCATAGCGTGACCTTTAACATTCCGTTTACCCAGGGACAGATGCAGGATGCTTTGATTTATTTATATTTAGTGATAAGTCACTCGGTCGATAGGAAAATGCTGGAGATCTCGGGTTTGAATCCCGGTGGGAACATCCCTGTGTTACTTAACACGTTTGCTGCGACAATTAGTTAACTGCGCAATCAATCATACTTCTACCAGGTTCAGGCGCGGATCCAGGGAAGGGGGCAATGGGGGCACTTGCCCCCCCTCACACTGGACTCATGTATGTCTAGGTGCTGTTTTAAGTATAGGTAAAATACTATCATATCATAGGGCAGTGCCCCCCCTCAACGAAGTCCTGGATCTGCGTCTGGCCAGGTTGCAGGGACCTGGTACCGCCAGCAAGCGTATTAACACAAACATATTAGTTCCTTAAGACACTGGATACGTGTGCAGCACGTGCACGTTTGATATTTTCTAATCATATCAATTGCCTTCGGTGTATTATCAAACCGCGATTAGAATGGGATTCGAAAGTACTATTGACATAACAGTGTATAAGTCAATCTAGTATATATTTTTATTTTATTGTAATGGGAAACAAACAGCGTGCAATAATACAGAGTATAAACAAGTATAAATAATACAGGAGCCACAACAGTTTCCACTAGTGGTTTAAACAGAAATGCTCAAAGGAACTAATGAAACATAACAAAAATACACAAAAAAGGTAAAAAAAAAAAACAAAATTTATACAAAGCCATTAAGAGATCGTGGTCATTATTCAGAGTCATATTAATATATTCATAGTTTAAGTTGTTGTTGTTGTATTCTAGCCATTTCCGCAACTCGACATCAAACTTAACGTGCCTATTTTGCGTAGTCCCAACGCTGGCCCAGTACTTGTTGGGGACTTCACATACACCCTCGAATTTCTTCGCTGGTGTATTATGCAGGTTTCCTCACGATGTTTTCCTTCACCTTCATACTTTAAGTGCAAAGACTTACCTACAGACAATAGATTAATTAACCACTCACTACATCGATAAACAACTCTTCTTGGTAAATGTTGTGTCAACAGTACTCTCGAATCCTCTTCTGGTGCCGGTTTGATAATACATTGTTTCAGTTGCAACTAGGTATACAGTTTTAAGGCCGGTACCAACTATCGGAAACATACGTGACGTATAGAATAACTATTTTATTATGTTGAGTAAAGATCTACCTAACCATCGTCCTTTGTTACCTCAGAATGATAGATTAATTGCAGAAATCAGGTGGCTTATGATGGTCACGCAATGGTTAGGCATAGTTTATCGTCACTTTTGCACTCGCAATACTTGCATACCTGTCAGAACGTGACGGCAACTACGACAAACGATTGAAGAAGCACTGGACCATCATAAATAGATAAATAATAAATCTTGTTATATCTTACACAAATCGATTCAGTCCCGCGGTAACATCAATTAAGGCATGTGGTGCGGGTACCAGGCGACGATATACATAATAGATAGATACATACAGCGTGTTTTTCTTCATATGCTATAACTTCAAGGGAATCTTGTTTAGGTCAAATATAATTAATTTCTCTAAGAAACTAGTGTTTTAACTCTTACCGTTATTGAGTTATTAAAAAAATAAGTTTAATCACTGAACATGTGTATTGCAACCTTTATTACATTCTAATGTTACTTATTTTGACATGTGCCGTCAGTCACCTGAGATTAACTTTTATTTTATTCTTAAGGTTCTCTCACACTTACCATTTCATTTATTATGTATGAAATCAAAAAAAAAATTTTTTATCGAATTTTATAAAAGCCGATATACCAGACAACTTCTATTAATGGCCCAAGTAACCTGTCTAATTTATCGCAAATCGAAACGAACATCCTGTATAGATACTTAAATACATAAACAGCCATGACCAAGGAACAAAATATTTCTGATAAATAAATACACAAATAATGCCCTCGCCGGGATTCGAACCCGGAACCTCCAGCTTCGTAGGTAGGGTCACTACCAACTAGGCTACGGAGGCTGACAAATAAGCCTACAGTGCCTATAAGATGTTTTTTTTCGAAGCTCGTCTAAGATATTGAATTAAGAAAATGTTCATCTCAAAGTTCTCGCTAAATAACTTTCAATACTTACATAGCTGCGAAATGAACCGTCGAAGTTTTCTCAAGAGAATACGTATTGCTACGAAGTTCTTAATTAAGTAACATATAATATAAAATCTATAGCTAAGTCGCCTTGAAGTGGCATGCGAGGCTTCATACATTTATAATCGACTCGCGTCGATCCGTCCTTACCGCTGCGGCAATACCTTTTCAACCCTTTTCTCTGCGTATTTATGCTGAGCTGAGATGTTTATGCTTCCCTTTATGTAGACTTTTTTACGTTTTACCGACAGTTTGTCAGCCGGTAGTGAGCCTGGAACATGGGTTCAAACCCCACTTTCGGCGTTGGTAAACTTCGGTATATTTTCTTTGTTATATGACATCGTAAGATTGCGGGACACTTCTGGGTTAGATTGGCTCAGGACCGAGATGAGTGGCATACTAGAAGAGAGGCCTATGCTCCGCAGTGGGCGATAAATGGCTGAAATGATGATGAGGATGATATGCCATCTAAAATTTAAATTTAACTATATGCATAAGTACTAAAGTGTTATTACTTAAAGATACAACGGAAAGATATTTAATAAAATAATTTGAGGTGTTCCACAAACATAATATAAAGACTCTTAACAAAATGTTTTTTGTTATCTACAGGAGAAGGTGGAAACCTACACTCCCAAGCAGACCCCATGCGGTGGTCTCAGCGTGGGTCTGATGGTGGTTCTGCTGTCTGTGGTGGGGATATATTCCGGGATGTATCTCTTCCGTCGCTGCCTGCAATCGCAGCCGCGGTACCAGGGCTTCTGCTCGATCCCCATCGATACCAAGCAGGTGAGGTTAACAGGCTAGTGAGTCTGATGATGGTGTTTGTGATGGGAATATACTCCGGGATGCATCTCTTCCGTCTCTGCCTGCAACCGCAGCCGTGGTACCAGGGCTTCTGCTCGATCCCCATCGATACCAAGCAGGTGAGGCTAACAGGCTAGTGAGTCTGATGATGGTGTTTGTGATGGGAATATACTTCGGGATGTATCTCTTCTGTCGCTGCCTGGAACAGTGAGGACAGTGGGTCTGACATGGTGTCTGTCGTGAGGATATACTCCGGGATTTATCTCTTCCGTCGCTGCCTGCAACCGCAGCCGCGGTACCAGGACTTCTGCTCGATCCCCATCGATACCAAGAAGATGAGACCACCAGGCTACTAGATTTGATGGTGGCGTCTGTGGTGGGGATATACGCCGGAATGTACCTCTTCCGTAATGACTGTAACCGCAGCCACCGTACCAGGGCTTCTGCTCGATTCTCATCGATACCAAGGACAGTGGGTCTGATAATGTCTGTGATGGGGACATACTCTGTGTAACTCTTCCGTTGCTACCAGCAACCCTAGTCACAGAACAAGAACTAAAATTAGACTACTTCCTTAATTTATAGGTGCACAATAGCAACTTTGATAATTCTGAGGATAATATACAAGAGTAAAGCGACAGTATCTCGCGGGAGAGAAACTTAGCTACTTGTCACTATGTAACTGTATAAATTAATCAGTGCCAGGTGTCTGTTTCGCCGAAGAGATATTGTCGCCTCACAATAATATAGACGGTCGTTGACTCAAAATTCTTCGAGAAATCAAATACTAAATAATGGGTAAATAGTTACTAATTTGGGTGTTTAAGCAGTTTGTACTAAATCAGAAGGAAAGTAAAAGATTCACTTCCATTTGCTTACGAATTAACTCCTTAAGTAAGCGAAATACCTACTCAATATGTAAAAACAAGCGCTTACCGATTTTGCTAAAAAAAACTACATAAGGCAGGTGTGAACTAACTTTGAGAAATACGGTAATTTAGGTTTAATCATACAACAACAAAAAGTCTTCAGAAAGGCTGTTAACTTCATGAATTTACTCCTCCGCATAATCCGCAATATAAACCAGCTATTGCAATTGGCAGCATGCCAATACTGTGACGTGGGCAATCGTAAACGGCACGGCAAAACGGCTGTAAACCGTGTTGAACCGGACGGAGAAATCTTCTGTGTTCCGAATACTAGGACATGGGTCATAAAGATTTTTTGTATGAGTTAGGTTACAAATCTTTCCTGTGGACATGTTGATTTAAACTTTCACGATTATCACTCATATTTTAAAGACAAACGGGTCTTAACCGCGTAAACTTACGTTTAGTTTGCCTGCGACCACGGGTGTAACGTCATGCCCGAAACGTCAGGATATAATTAAACGTAAATTTCCTGTGAATATATGAAAGTTAAGGGCTCTAGAACCCTAATTTTCATGTGAGACGAATACAAACCGATAGGTTGCCACTGGTTCTTAAGAATTATGTGGTCAAAACCTAATTTGTATATCCCAGAACCTTTCAGGAAAGACGCTCATTGTCACGAACGCTGTATGACCCACATAATGGTAGTATAAATCCGTAGTTTAGGTACGAGTACTTATTGGTGGATATTTTCTCCTATAATTCTGTGAGTGGCCACAACCGTGTAAAGAATAAAGTCAACGTTGCCTAAACTTACTATTCCATATTTGCTAAGCCACAGAGCAGGAAAATTGTATATTTTTTGAGTAATCGCATTTAGTAATCATATTTCTAATTAAAACTACCACAAAGTCCATTGATTACATTATTATCATGAAACCACTATCCTCATTTACGTAATCAAAACCAAATCCATTTATAGTATTAGCTCCACTATTACGTAGTTACTTATGTCTTATAAGCTGCGTTCTAATACGAAAATTATATGTAGATGTCACAACAAATCGTATCTTTATGTGTACCATAGCCCACTCTGCTAGCTATACGAGTACATCGGTACACCTTAGGTATGCTTTTTGTAATAAAATCCACCGATGTACAGTTAACAGTGTTGTTGTTAGTGCGAGTACCTACATACTAGGTTATTTACTGTAAAAAAATCTTGATGTTATTAATTAAAGTACGATGCTTATAAAAATATACAAAGAACGATGCTTACTGTTTGAAAATAAATAACGGTAACATTGCCTGAATACAATAATTTATTTTTGGACTTCTTAATAACTAATTGTAAACTGTACGAACAAAACAAAAATGAACAAACCTACGAAATGGTCTCGTCTCAGCATGAGGCAAGCGGATTTTTCGATGAAACCATCAGGTGAAAATCACCTCTCTTCTTAAATACAGAGACTATGTCTGTACGCCTGTACACAGGCTGAACACACCGTACTAATGTCATGTAAGAACTTACTCGTAAAGTAATGTGCTCAATGCAAATAAACAGCAGGCAAGAGGCCTGACGGACTAACTTTGGGTCCATGGCGCAGGGGGCGGTGTTTGCTGTGGGACGCAACGTGCGTTAGTACGTTCGCACCATCTCATCTTGGCCACACAGTTAGATCGGCTGGATCGGACGCTGAATGTGAGGCCAAGCTTAAGCACGCCAAGTACAGTGCCCTGGGTGCTTGCTTAGCCAAGTTGCCAATCGCTAACGCTTAATCGTCAATCGTAAACAAAAGGCAGCTACCTGTCATTGTCGCACTAATATGTAAGAGTGACAGGGAGGGAAAACTACGCTACGCTATTAAGCGTTAGCGATTGGCAACTTGGCTAAGCATACTGGAACCTATGTACGATTTTGTGCCGATAGCAGTGGAGACTGCGGGGCCTCGGGGAGTGTATTTCGTTAGCTATACAGCGCGGTAACGCTGCTGGTGTGATGGGAACGTTTGGGCCGGATACGATTCAGAGCGGTAGTTTGTAATTTTGAGTCTAAGGGATTATGATAAAGCCTGTCGCGGATTGATTTATTATTTGTTTTGTGCTTCTTTATTGTTTTTGCTTCCACTTGACGAAACCTGCGTTGTGAATTTGAGACTTGTTATTGATACTAATATGGTTGAAGAGAAATAAATTTATTTAAAAATGAAAATAAATAAATATCTTGGGACATCTTACACAAATCTACCTAGTCCCACGGTATGCACAATTAAGCCTTGTGTTGTGGGTACCAAGCGACGATATAAATATAAAGTTAATAGATTGATACTTAAATTCATAGACATCCATGACCAAGGAACAAATATTTGTGATAAATAAATACACAAATAATGCCCTCGCCGTAATTCGGCTTCGTAGGCAGGGTCACTACCAACTAGGCTACGGAGGTCGACAAAAATACTTAGACTTTGACTTGACAGCATTTATTAAAACAGTTGCAGGAGTCCGCACTCATCGAGCCGAACTTCCGTATGCTGCCCCTCCGCTGGTCGTCCACCCTCGACCCTGACGTGCAGGTGTTCGCCCCAGACGACACAGCGGCAGACGATGTCGTCAACTTCTTACGTGAAGAGCTCGATATCGGGGATGAGGTGGAAAAGATCACGGTTTTCGATAATGGACGGCAGACTAGCTTCATTCATGACTTTGGCGCTAACTTTACTGGTAAGTTTCGTATTAGCAGCTTAACTAATACTGGTCCGATAAAAGTTGGCGACGAGGATAAATATTGCTGCGAGACAGTCTATCCAAATGAATTTGGTAAGTAGAGCTTAAACTTTCGCTGAGGTGGTGGATGGAGCGGACTTTTTTCGGGGGGAGCTTGATATCGGGGATGAGATGGAAGAGATCACGGTGTTCCATAATGGACGGCAGAGTAATTTCATTCATGACTTTGGCGCTAACTTTACTGGTAAGTAACTTATTAGTAGCTTAAATGTATAGCTTAGCTAATACTGGTCAAATTAAAGTTGGCGACGAGGATAAATATTGACACGGGACAGTTTATGCAAATGATTTTGGTAAGTGTAGCTTATTGTTGTTGATAAAGGGGACTTTTAGCGTGAAGGGCTCGATATTGGGGGTGAGGTGGAAAGATCACAGTATTCAATAATGGACGGCAGACTAGCTTCATTCATGACTTTGGCGCTAACTTTACTGGTAAGTATCTTATTACTCTTACTAGCTTTAATTTGTAATATAGCTAATAATGGTTAGCTAAAAATTGGCGACGAGGATAAATATTGCTGCGAGACAGTCTGATGCAAATGATTTTGGTACCTAAGTTGGGCGTAAATTTTCGCTGTGGTGGTTGATGAAGCGGACATTTTGCGTGAAGAACTGAAAATTGGGGATGAGATGGGAAAGATCTCGGTGTTCGATTATGGAAGGTAGACTAGCTTCATTCTACTACTAGCTTCATGACTTCGGCGCTAACTTTATTGGTAAGGTAACTTTGTCAACTCTAGGAATAATGTCAAGCTGAAATTTAGCGACGAATGATTAAACATCAAACATCGTTTGCCGTGTGGTGACGGCAGTAAGAATACATTTGGCACTAACCCAACTCCTCCTGCGACAAGGGTCGACTAAAGGATTGAAATGTCACTGACCATTCTACAACATTGATGATGGGCAGCAGCGTCATAATAGTGGACACATTACTGCGATCGCCAATCCGCTTGCCCAGTGTGGCGATTACGGGCATTTACCTCCTAATAATAAATAAATATCTTGGGACATCTTACACAAATCAATCTAGTCTCACGGTAAGCTCAATTAAGGCTTGTGATATGGGTACCAGGCGACGATATATATACGCTAATGTGTTTATACTCATAGTTAATAGGAGAGGCCTACGTCCAGCAGTGAACTAACATAGGCTGATGATGATTGAACATCAATGCCAGACAATCTTTGTGTGATTTGGCAATATCTGCTGCCAACTCTACTGAAAAAGTAAAAAACAAAACAATTTTCCAGGCATAATCGACGCCGACCGCTGCTTCACCATGGAACTGGATCCGCAACTGGTCCTCAAACCGGAAGACTTCGTACTGAGCATCCAACAGAACGGCGACTTCGACCTCACGCGCGTGCGCACCACGCTGCGTGCGCTGCTGCCTGCGCTGGCGCGGGGACCTGAACCGTGTCGGGCTAGACCTGTGTACCGCTTGCAGCAGGGGGAGACTGTCAGTACGTATCGTAGGACGGTCATTAATATTGTATTGCAGGTTTGAAGAAGACGTATCAGAAGGCTCAAAGTTACCGTGAAGCTGCAAGAAATTGTCAGTACGCTGATGCTGGCGCTGGCGCGAGGACCTGAACCGTGTCGGGCTAGGCCCGTCTACCGCTTGCAGCAGGGAGAGACTGTCAGTACGTATCGTAGGACGGTCATCAATATTGTATTGCAGGTTTGAAGAAGACGTATCGGAAGGCTCAAAGTTACCGTGAAGCTGCAAGAAACTGTCAGTACGCTGATGCCACGCTAGCGCGTGGCCCGGAACCGTGTCGGGCTAGACCAGTCTACCGCTTGCAGCAGGGGGAGACTGTCAGTACGTATCGTAGGACCATCCTCAATATTGTATTGCAGGTTTGAAGAAGACGTATCGGAAGGCTCAAAGTTACCGTGAAGCTGCAAGAAACTGTCAGTACGCTGATGCTGGCGCTGGCGCGAGGACCTGAACCGTGTCGGGCTAGACCTGTGTACCGCTTGCAGCAGGGGGAGACTGTCAGTACGTATCGTAGGACTGTCATCAATATTGTATTGCAGGTTTGAAGAAGACGTATCTGAAGGCTCAAAGTTATCGTGAAGCTGCTAGAAACTGTCAGTACGCTGCTGCCACGCTAGCGCGCGGCCCGGAACCGTGTCGGGCTAGGCCCGTCTACCGCTTGCAGCAGGGAGAGACTGTCAGTACGTATCGTAGGACTGTCATCAATATTGTATTGCAGGTTTGAAGAAGACGTATCGAAGGCTCAGTTATCGTGAAGCTGCAAGAAACTGTCAGTACGCTGATGCTGGCGCTGACGCGTGGCCTGAACCGTGTCGGGCTAGACCCGTCTACCGCTTGCAGCAGGGGGAGACTGTCAGTATGTATCATGTTGTCATCAATATTGTATTCCAGGTTTGATGAACACGTTCTCAGCACGTATCGGAAGGCTCAAAGGTTATCGTGAAGCTGCCAGTAGGAATCAAGAAGCTGTCAGTACGCTGATGCTGGCGCTGGCGCGAGGACCTGAACCGTGTCGGGCTAGACCCGTCTACCGCTTGCAGCAGGGAGAGACTGTCAGTACGTATCGTAGGACGGTCATTAATATTGTATTGCAGGTTTGAAGAAGACGTTCTAAGTACGTATCGGAAGGCTCAAAGTTATCGTGAAGCTGCAAGAAACTGTCAGTACGCTGGCGCGCGGGCCTGAACCGTGTCGGGCTAGACCCGTCTACCGCTTGCAGCAGGGAGAGACTGTCAGTACGTATCATGTTGTCATCAATATTGTATTGCAGGTTTGATGAAGACGTTCTCACTACGTATCGGAAGGCTCAAAGTTATCGTGAAGCTGCCAGTAGGAATCAAGAAACTGTCAGTACGCTGATGCTGGCGCTGGCGCGAGGACCTGAACCGTGTCGGGCTAGACCCGTCTACCGCTTGCAGCAGGGGGAGACTGTTAGTACGTATCGTAGGACTGTCCTCAATATTGTATTGCAGGTTTGAAGAAGACGTTCTAAGTACGTATCGGAAGGCTCAAAGGTTATCGTGAAGCTGCCAGTAGGAATCAAAAAGCTGTCAGTACGCTGATGCTGGCGCTGGCGCGAGGACCTGAACCGTGTCGGGCTAGACCCGTCTACCGCTTGCAGCAGGGGGAGACTGTCAGTACGTATCGTAGGACGGTCATTAATATTGTATTGCAGGTTTGAAGAAGACGTATCGGAAGGCTCAGTTATCGTGAAGCTGCAAGAAACTATCAGTACGCTGATGCCGGCGCTGACGCGAGGACCTGAACCGTGTCGGGCTAGGCCCGTCTACCGCTTGCAGCAGGGGGAGACTGTCAGTATGTATCATGTTGTCATCAATATTGTATTGCAGGTTTGAAGAAGACGTTCTCAGTACGTATCGGAAGGCTCAAAGTTATCGTGAAGCTGCAAGAAATTGTCAGTACGCTGATGCCGGCGCTGGCGCGAGGGCCTGAACCGTGTCGGGCTAGACCCGTCTACCGCTTGCAGCAGGGGGAGACTGTTAGTATGTATCGTAGGACTGTCATCAATATTGCAGGTTTGAAGAAGACGTTCTCAGTACGTATCGGAAGGCTCAAAGTTATCGTGAAGCTGCAAGAAACTGTCAGTACGCTGCTACCGGCGCTGGCGCGAGGACCTGAACCGTGTCGGGCTAGACCCGTCTACCGCTTGCAGCAGGGAGAGACTGTTAGTACGTATCCGTAGGACGGTCATTAATATTGTATTGCAGGTTTGAAGAAGTATCGGAAGGCTCAAAGTTATCGTGAAGCTGCAAGAAACTGTCAGTACGCTGATGCGGGCGCTGGCGCGAGGACCTGAACCGTGTCGAGCTAGACCCGTGTACCGTATGCAGCAGAGAGAAACTGTCAATACGTATCGTAGAACTGTCAGTATGCTGCTCCATATTTCCTCCATAGCAAATTTAAAACGAAAAAATGTGTCTTTTCCTACCTATCTCAACTCTGGCGTTTGGAAACACTGTATTTTTTCTTTGGTATATAATATGACATCAATATTTATAATTTGTGACATTTTGTTTATCAATATAAATTGATACATGCGAAACTTTTAATAGTGGATATAGTACGAAAAAATGCATTTTGCATGTTTTTCCAAAATTTCTTAAACAAAACCTTCATTTTCATATAAGTAGTCTCAAGTCACACACGACCAGGTAACTTACTAATCCAATAAGAACGTTCACTCTGTATGCATTATTTTTCATTAATACCTACGTTGAAATAAGTACCTGGAATTGTATCGTATCCACAAACTAGGTATGTTGATTAGCAGTAATACCTAAACATTCATGATTTAATTAGTATAGTTCGGGAAATATTATTTGACCGACTCTTATCTTACTTACGACCTTTTGTTTTGCATCATTAACAATAGAAAAGTGTTCGACTGCTGATTGTCTAGTAAGTATTAACGCAATACCAAAGTTCGTAAGTAAGATAACAGTCGGTCAATCCCGAACTATACTGTTATGTTAATAATGGCAGCTGCCTTAATCCTAAAATCTAATAAAAACAACAATTCCAGTCCGCAAACGCTCCGTGGAGCCCCCAGCAGATTTCATCCAGTTCTCCGGCCGCCACATCCACGAGATCGAGATCGAGAACCTGCAGGAGATCATCGAGAACGAGAAAGCCAAGAACTAAGCGTTCTTGACGCGTCAACGGAGTCCCACAGGGCTGTATTGTAAGTTACAGACAAACCAATACATTTAGGGAAGAGAAAAAGTTAACTGAAGAAGAAGTTAACCCTTAATAGGGCATCAGTCACACGAGTTGGCACGTTTCAGTGACAGAATAAGTTAAATGAGGTGGTAAAATATATTACCATTGGCCTATTAAGGGTTAAAGTCAGGTTGGAAAAGTGACTCAAATACTTGACATCTACTGTGTAAAATTTGACGTGGGTAAGGAGAATAACGTTTTATTTACCCAAACAGCAATCAATGGTGTGGCATTAGAGCGCTCTGGTTTGACAAGCTTAATCATACTAAGATATTTGAAAGGCCAGATTTGGGGAAAATTATAATCAAATAAGCTTTGAAGCAATGAATATTTCACGTCAGTGAGATAGGATTATACCTGTCCAGCATGTTTAACTTCGGTTAAAACTCGGGTTTGACAAGCTTAATAACAGATTTTTGAAAGACAAGTTTTGGATATGCCACGCCAATGAGATAGGGTCACTTTTAGCTTCAAAATATCTAGCTGCTAGGGCTAGAAGTCTTAAAACGAAAGCCAAGCTTTTGCCTGGATAGCTAGAATTTTGAAGAACTAAAATATTACTCAGAGTAGAGAGTTTACACTATCATGATCAGATTTCAATAGATCACGAAATATGAAAGATATTCGCAAGGTACTGCTGGTTTGTTTCTCATTCCCATTTCCAAACCAGCGGGTCTTGATTTTGGAAATTGAGGTAAATAAAGAGATTTTGGCATTCTTACGTAAATCGACCTAGTCCCAAGGTAAGCTCAATTAAGGCTTGTGTTGTGGGGACTAATCAACGATTTTAATATCAGGGATAGATACTTAAATACGCAGAAAACAGCCATGATCAAGGAACAATCATATATTACATGCATCAACAATCATATATTACGTCAATTTGCAACTAAAATACGAGTAGTGTTTGACGAAGTTAATGGTACTGGTTCACGATAGTAACACGTGAATGAGTTTGTTTCAATCTGTATAGTCTGAACAAAAGCAGGTTTACTGTACATTGATCTTGTTAAGCGTAGTACATACTCGTTTTAACATTATGGTCAATTTATTATTCTGAATAAATTGAAGCACATTGAAAAAAAAACCTGAATCCACCTGAAGATGTAAGAGTTGTGCGGTAGCAGTATAACAGCTAGTTAGAAAATAAATCTCTGTCGCAGAAAATAAGTTCGTTGAAGTGTTTGGCTGTTACTGTGGGAAACTAGATGTATCATTCTTAAATCAGACTTGGCCAACATCTAGCGTCGAATGACACGTCTAGCTTCCGTCATCTTCACCAATAACTTCAAAACTTGTACATTCTGCATGTGCAGTTTAACCATATTGCGATAACAAGGTTTAACAAAAACGGTGCAAGGAATATGTGATTAATAAAACAAATGATGCCAAATATACAGGTTTTCTTTGGTCATGTGTTGGTATAAAATCAAAAGTAATAGTTTACCAGATGAGTGGGAAGTTTTAAAATGTTATTTGAAGAAATTCTAATTCCGCATGTTCTCTTTGTGTGGTTTTAACATCTGTTCACTGGTCCATTTACACACAAATAGGATCTCGCGGAATTATGCAAAAATTAATCTTGAAGTAACATCTGATGTATTGGTTATATATGCTTTGAAACTAAGTTTCAAAAGAGTGATACTTGAATAAAATGAAGCAGATGTTTGAAATGAAGCACAAAATTTCTTGGGAGCTAGGATAGGTCAAAAGCATTTAAAAAGTAAGTGATGTTCTGAATGTTATCATAGAAAGATTCTATGAAATTAGGCCACGAACCGCCTAGGTTTGTAATTAAGAGCAAATAGCATTGGTTGGTAATGATCATAGATTCTGATCAATATTGTAAACAATCAGCACAAAGATTGGTGGAAAGATATGGTCAGTATGGGTCGTGTTGGATTCCATTGACGCTACAATTCGAAGTTTTAGAATCGTAAGCATACTTAGAGTAAATAAAATGGATTGAAGACTTAATAAAGTTAACTTCCTCTTTTGAGGATCGACATTCCATTTTCGTCTTCAAGCCATGCTCTAACGAAATAAAATGAATTATTTAGAAATAGTCCAATTTGAATTATAAAATCGATAAGCACTTATATTTCCAAAGTACTTCGACACGACTTTAGTTTTAAGATCACATCACGGAATATAGCCAAAGATTCATATTAATTGTGTGATAGATATACATCTCATAGCTCACGGTATAGTCGAGATATAAAGATAAACAATATATAATGCAATAGTTGTAAGTTAGATAAGTTCAATGGTAAATGTGCCATAGTGTTACGAGCACGCTAAATGTATTACTCCAAACCTAAAGAGTGTTATTGCTTCTCAAATTACGAAGTTCTGAGAAGTTTGGGCTGCAAAGTGGGTTTAGCTTGGAGAAAAATTCAGAGAAGTCTAAACCATCTCAGATACAAAATCACACGGCAGTGAAGAATTTCTTGAGGCAAGAATTTCTATTGTATCTTTGCTTGTTTAGCTACTGTATTTTAATTTTCGTCCGTGGTTCATACGTCCGAAGGCAAGTACTCCTCAAAATTCAATTTGGATGCTTGAATTACGATCGTTTACCCGAAATTGATCGCGTTTTGCTATATTTCTATGAACTGCGAGGTCTTTTAGATTGTTCAACACATGGTTTCCAGCCTTCGCAGTTCTGTTGGACAAATATACCGATTATGCGTCCAATGTTCGGAACACAGACTCGATATTTCGTAGTTTCCTTGTCTCGGGCTATGGGGTATTAATTCATGTGTTCCTGTACGGGATTTTTTATTTGGAACGACATTTAATATTTTGTGGTCCTTTGGAACTAGTTCACCACTTCTTTAGTGTTCTTGTATTCATGTGTGTACCAAAGCACTACATTGTCTTTTCCTCGGAGGTATTGTGAATTTAAAGGTCTTTACATTTTCTTGACTCATTTTTGTCAAATTGATTTTAGACCATAAATATTAGCATATGAACTGATAGCACGATGTCTTGAGAACATTTAATTGGATGATTGGCTTCCGAAATATTACAATATTCTATTTACTAAATAAGAACACAAGGCAGATCGTGATAGTTCTCGACCACCAAGTATTTTATGTGAATGTTCCTTTACAGTTGCTTTATTTCTTTATCTGAACATCATTTAAATATTCTCCAGTATTTCGCAACGGGTGGATATTTTAAAGTGTGTTCGGGTTTAGCAGGAACATGAGTTAAAATATTTCGAATGTTAAGTTCAAAAGCAGAGGCGAAATATTTAACAAAAAATGTTCCAATCGACCTAAAATACCTCACTATTAAGTAGGTTTAGGTATCGAAGTATTTAAGGTCGAAAATAAGAATTTTTGGACTCTGAATCCATTTTGCCCTGTTCATTTTTCTTTGAAACGCGTGATTTCAGAAGCGATATACTCTTTAGATTTGAACGCAAATCTTGTTAGTGTGGACACGGTCTAAATCGCTCGGTTGCTACTACCGCCACCTAGCGGTGTGATTTGTAAACGCGTTGCTTGATGAAGCTTGTAGCCGTCGTAGTTCCTGCTGAGAACGATAGGTGGCGCTGGCAGCGAATCGAATTTGGTCCCATTCATGCTAACGACTCAATTATTAATAATTATTAAATAGGTATACCAACAATAGTATAATTGACGTACATTATATACTAGGGATGTTTCCACTCGCCTATTTTTATTAGACTATAGTCATTTGTGATAGGACTTCCGTTCACCGTATACCACGTTGACCTACTCGGGCACCATTTACTAGTTTAGTTCTCATACGGGATGTTTTGTTTCGATCTGGAAATTTTGCCTGAATACTGCAAATCTCAGAGGTGTTATTTTTAGGTCATAAGCTGTGCAATGTGCATTCTTACTAATAAAATAAATAAAAGTAGCCGTGTGTTTTATTTTTATCTCATCCCTTTCATTAAAGTAATCTCATTGAGACGAAATATTAGTATACTACGACTTAATGGCCCACCGGATGGTAACTAAGAAGCTACCGTAGCCTACGGACGCTTGCAACTCCAGCGTATCCACATGCACGTTGCCAACCCTTTTGAAATCCTCGGTCATTCTGCAGCCAGAGCATTCCAAAGGAAATTCTTCTTGAACCGTCATTTTTTAGCTTGGAGGGTGAATGCTCTGCCACAATGGCATGCGTCCATGGAAACCATTTCAAAACGTCCATTCGGATTAAAGATAATGTTAAAGATGGATTGCAGCAGGCTCAGATAAAATATTTAAGAGCGATCTCTAGAAAGATTTGGTGATACTTTTCGATGGAGTAGTGGCAGAATTTAAAAAGACTATGCGGGATATCAGACTTCAAATTGAACTCTATGACATTCTTTATGATCTGGGACTCTAAATTGAAAATGAGATTTGGAACTCGTTACCGTTGCCATCTATTAAAATGCAAATAATAATTCGTCTACTTATATCAAATACTACAACAGGGCAGCATCATCACCATAGTGGACACACTACTGCGATCGCTAATCCGTTTACTAAGTCTTACTATCATGCACATTTATTTACCTCCTAAAGCATCCACGTAGCTAATAGACGTGACCTATGTCCAGCACTGGACGGAGATAGGCTAATGGTGATGATGACATGTGGGTATGCAATTATGCATGAATGTCTGTAGATGGTAGATTCAAAGTGTTCCGGTTTTTTGTATGAATTAGATTACAAATCTATCCTGTGGACACATGAAAGTTAAGGGCTCTATAACCCTTAATTTTCTTGATGGACAAATACAAACATAGGTGGCTTCTAATTCTTGAGAATGATGGGTCAAAACCTAATTTGTATGTCCCAGAACCGTTAACTTTCGCAATGTCCAAAGGAAAGACGCCCGTTTTCGCGAACGCTATATAACTCATAAATGATACTAATAGGTAATCACAAGAGAAAGGTGCTGCTTGAAAAGCTAGCAGCTACTAGCGACCAAGCAACTAAGGACAAGAACTAATACTGCTCCTGAATATTTCAATTCCGACTTTTCCTTGATTCAATCTTGTTTCATCAAATCATTAATGGGTCATTTGCAGGAAAAGTGTACCTTTTAATTTTTTTATGCGATCATGGACTGTAATACACCATTTTACTCGGCATCGTGCGTACTTTTCATTTATGAAACAAAAAAAGTATGTCTCTAATGTCACGAAAATAAGTGTGTAAATTGAGATTACTCAGTTTAGTTACTCCCATACTAAATGTATGAAACGAAATGTAACGAAACTGATAAAAAAAATCTCAAATTTGTTACAGAATTTTTCATACCTTTAGTATGGGAGTAAATAAAGTGAGAAATCTCAATTTACATACTTATTTTCGAGACATTAGAGACATACTTTTTTTGTTTCATAACTGAAAACTACGCACGATGCCCAGTAAAATGGTGTATAAAATCCATTACATCCATCCGGTCCATGATCGCATAAAAAAATTAAAAGGTACACTTTTTCTGCAAATGACCCTAATACTTATAATATATGCTTTATGCATCTGATTCTTAACAAAATGAGGTCATTATCCTAGAACAATAAGCACACAAAATTAAAAAAATACAAAGCATCCACATATTTTCCTCAGGTAAACCTTTGTGTACTGAAATAAGTCCATACAAAATGTCGAGCATTGTGGCGCCAAAATACGTCCGCTCCGTTCAACAATTCCATTTTTGAATCCAGCGCATTCAGGCCGCGGCTTTGTGCGCTGTGAATGGTCCTTTCAAGTACGCGAGCACGCACTGGATTTTACAAATACGAGATCTTCACCAGAGAAATCGAGTAGGTACTTGTAGCGAGTATAGAGAGCTGTGAAATTGTATTAAATTCTTTAAAAGTGTTATTTATACTCTGGCCAACCAGTTTGTCAGTAGAAATAAGCGGCAAACTTAAAATGTCTATGGGTAGTAAATTTTTTGGGCCATTTTTTTGATTTGCCGCCTTTTTCTGTTGACAAGCTTCTTGGCCAGAATATTATGGAATTATAATATAATACAGTTACAGACTTATTTGAGAAGACAGTATGCAACTAGAATAATAGTGGTGATCTCTTTTAGGACCCATTCAGTGTCGTATTCAGAAACGGGAAAAAACAGAAAAATATCGGGAAAAAAATCTATGGACGCGACCGGCCCTATACAAAATCATTTTTTAGAACAATATTTTTCTCTTTTTTTTAAAGTCAAAGTCAAATGATTCTTTATTCAAATTGGGATAGCAACAAACTCTTTCGAATGGTAAGTTACACATAAAATTAAAACTACTTCCGCTTCTAACTCTACACCGCTGGCCCGAGAAGGACCGACCGATAAGAAACTTGGCGGGACTCGTTTTTTCAAACAATCATGGTACATCTACTAACATGCACTAAAAAATACATAAATTATTTGTATTTGTATTTATTTGTAAAATAGATTTTAAATAAATTGAAATATAATAATAATAACATGAGATTTTCTAATTATAAAACGGTAATAAATTGGCTCAATCGGGTAAACCCTATTTTTGTTACAGTCTCATTATACAGGTAACAAAATAATGTTGGCCGGAATTAACCAATGAGATTGTGTATTGTGTGAGTATTTTGATTAATGTTAACGTCGACTCCATACCTCGTTTCAGCCTGCTACGAAAACACCGATAGATTCTATTTACCAACTTACCTGTTCGAACTAAGTTGGAATAAATTATAAATATTGGTTGTCATATTATACAGATACACTCGGTCTTAAGGTCTCGGCATCAGCCGCGAAAGCTGAGCACGTGGGTTGGATTTCCACCTCGGACTTTGGTGATTTTTGTCGTTTTTCCTTTGGTACATGAAATCCAATATTTATAATTTACATAGTATTAAGTACCTAGTGTGACTACTGGGGAAAAAATAAAAGTACAATTCAAAATATTTTGTTAATAAATAATTTGATTTGTGTTTTCACAATAACTTAAGTTAGAATACTTTATTTAATAAAAAAACATACAATCTAATCTAACGTTAAATTGGTTTAATCGTCCCACATTAGAGTACCTATTCCAGTCGATGCTCTAAGCCGTTTAATAGCAATGATACTAAGGTTTCCTGCAAATTGCATTACATGCCGAATTAATGTACGCAATATCGCTACATACCCGTTCTGCCTAGTTTTAATTAGGACTGTATTCTTTTCTTTTATTGGGTTAATTACTTTAAAGCCACATGGTTGGAAACTTGTAAAGTAAAAGAGTTGAAAGTGCCAAAATAAAATAAGTTCGAAAACGATTTGCGATAAATTAAAAAAAGAGTTGCCAATTTACTGTTAGCACGTGTATTGTGAGAAGTTTTTCAGTACCTAATGTCCCTCCAATGTTTTGACCTGACAAGAAATGAACCACTTCTCGAAGAGCACCATCTGTACTAAAAATTATAGGTACTTAGTACTTACCTAATATTTACGGAGCTGTCCGATGACAAAGTTAACATATTATTTTTTGGGTTAATTAAAGAAGTCAGGCCTGATAGCGTGAACACCGAAGTTCGTACATTTCGGGGATATGTCTCTGTCATTCCAACGAAGGAAGAAAAATCCCCGAAATTTGCGGACTTCGGTGTTCGCTATAGCAGGCCAGAAGGCCGAGTGTAGGTAATAACATAAAAAACGTTTCAATCACGTTTACGTTTTTGATCGTCATTTGTATGAAATCGACGATGAAAACGTAAACGCGATCGAGACGTTTTTTATAAGTTATTACCTACACTCGGCCTTCAGAATAATTCCATAACTAACTAAATGTTAAAATCGTTTTCATCTCGTAAATATTTATAACCGACACATGTTTGCACGAAAAATTAAACCTGACCTAAATTTTTGCTCTTAAGGGTAGAATACTCCAAAAAATACACCTTTAAAAAATTACCAATCCCATCAATATTCAACAAAGCAATAAAGATTACCAAAATCCTTAAGCCGGGCTAAAACAAATCTTTAAACGGCAAATCCCCAACTTCCTAATGTCGTTCTTCCCGTATGCAAATCACAATCCACACATACAATTTCGAAATCCGTAACTATATTAAACTCCTGAATATTAGGGAAGTCGGATGGCCTCTGAGGCGATGGATTTACATATTCCCTCCCCTGACGCGGCATTTTAATATCATCTACATTTCATAACATACCCGGTTTCTTAGCGATTTTACTTTCGACGATGGATTATGGTTTAGATTCGTTATGAGTATATTATGTATAACATCGTCCTATTACTGCAAATACCAGCTATCTGCACAAATCAGGTTTTGAAATAATCAATTTAACTATCAATAACATCATGATAATTAAATACCTGCGCTCCGATTCGTTTTTGGTGCAAAGGCTGGCCATAGCGATCCAATGGGGTAATGCTGCAAATGCAAGCGTTATGGGCAGTTTTGCTTCGGAAGCGGTGCGTAGTGACATTGACTAATTACTTTTTGCAATTATTTTTAGATGAGGTTTTCTTGTAAACATAAACTTGACTTTTTAAATAAATAAAGTTATTAAATTAACTATCGAATAAAATAATACACGCACATAGCTGGTATTTACAGTAATAGGACGATATACAGGGTGAGCATTTCAAATGGGGTGGCACTGACCCATTTGAAATGCTCACCCTGTATTCTCTGTGCAACAATCCTTGTCGATAGAAAAATGTGGCAAATTCACAATCAGTAAGCGTGAAGATTTGGCTGCCCATAGAAAATTTGGATTTGTCGCCTTTTTTATTGGCAGGGATCGATGGACAGAGTATAGTTTTATAGTATTGTAAAATTGTAGGTACAGGTGACGTCAAAAATATCATTAAGGCTTAGGTGAATAAAATGTAATAATGAATATTTTTTCTCAAGCATGCAGTGGTCATTACGTGCCTAAAAATAAATAGGTTCGGAAGTATCCCATTTAGGGCTTGTCAAACAGAAGAGGATTGTAATGGAATTACAGGCCTGTAAAGTCTTCGCTTTGTTGTGATTGGTACAATTGGATCCCGGCATCGTGGCTTTCGGCCGGTCGGTAAAAAAAGTTTTTAATATCCTAGTTTAGATCCGACACCTGTTTTGTTTTTTAAAGAATCAAATTCTTTTGTTTTCTTTTCACTGTATTTTTGAGAAACGTGTGGTGATGGCAGTTAGAATAGAATACATTTGTCACCACCCGTTGGTGTCGTAAGAGTCGACTAAGCAGCGTCATCATAGCACTGCGATCGCCAATCCGCTTGCCCAGCGTACCTAGCGATTATAGGCATTTACCTACTAATGCGTTTACATAATACGCATAGTCAATAGGAGAGGTCTACGTCCAGAAGTCAACTGAGATAAGATGTTTGAGAAAATCACTATATACAAGCTACTCAACAACTAGCAACTTATATTTTTGCGAGCCAATACCGCCTCTATTCTACAAAATTTACACCATCTTTGCTCCTAGTGCCATGCAAGTAAAGTAAGTTAATGGCAGAAGGAAAAATAATTCAGGATTTTAAGAAAGTTTCCGCTCGGCCGTGTGGGGATGGATTCTTGGCAAGTACTTTATAGTTACGAACTTTCTGACTTGCTTTGCCGACTTGGTTTTCTGTCGTGTCGCGAAATGTCAGTGTACCTACTTCCCTTACTATGAGTCCAATTCACACTTGTCTCTCTCTACCTTACCTTACTTGTCTCTATGTACTTGGTAATAAATTGCAAATCAGTCCTTGGAAAGAGACAATAAAGTAAGGTACGTGTTTTTAAAGGTAGTTTAAAGTTTTAGCTACTTGTTTCAAGGTTTTCGATACGGGTAATTGATTTTATTTAATTTTATGTCGATCATAGGAATTAGCACTAAAAAAAACATTGTAATGTCTAATAATATACCTCGAAATATTCTGAATTTGAAAAAATGCTTCTTTTAATATTAGCTTCCGGAGGGCGGTAAAGTCATAAAAATCTGGGATCCTTTTTTGACCCTGTCTTTGATAAGGATGAACGCTCTGAGTTCTGATGACAATACATGATTAGCTCAGAAAAGTCATTACAAATCCAATATGATTGCTTTCAGGGATACGAAATAAGCGTTTTTAGTACAGATGGTGCCTTTTTTACGCGGTAGTGCGAGAAGTGGCTCATTTTACGTCAGATCTAAAACTTTGGAGGGCCATCTGAACTAAAAAACGCCGTACGAGATACGTGCAAAAAGCAAATTCGTAACTCGTGTTGATTTAAAACACTCTCTTTGGTCGTGTTATAAAACATCGCCACTCGTTTCGAATTTCATGTTTTCGCACTTCTGTCGTAATGTATTATTTTAGGTTTTCAGTACAGTTGGTGTTTTTTTTACGCACTAGTGCGAGAAGTGGTTAATTTTTTGTCAGGTCGAAACTTCGGAGGGCCATCTGTATCTACCTACTGAAAAACGTCGTGCAATACGCGCGTGAAAAAGAAATTCGTAACCTGTGTCGATTTAAAACACTCCCTTCATTTTTTTCGCACTAAAATCATAAAGTACTATTTTTAAACTATTATATTTTTTAAATTAGGATATTAACATGACAAACTAAAAGTGAGATAATTTTTTAACGCAGAATAATTTATATATAGATAGCTAGTATCGAAGCAGAAAGCCAAACACAATAAACAATGTACATAGATAGGAAAGATTCTACATCGTGTAGCAATTATAGCGCCTTCCACATTGACTTACGTAGGTACTAGAAGGTGGGCTCCAAAGCGCTTGTAATTTCACGGACCTCTAACTCGTCTCGCAAAGGCACATTTCGAGGTGACATTTTATTCGTACAACGGCCCTACCACGAACTTCGAAATCCGCAAATTTTAGGATTTGTCTCTGTCACTCTAACGACGCCCTCGTTGAAAGGACAGAGACAGAATCCTCGAAATTTGCGGATTTTAAAGTTCGCAGTAGGTCTGTCTGTACAGACGGATGAATACCGCCACCACAGAATAGATAAGTTTGGCATACCAACTTGTTAGTAGATAAAGGCGGCAAATTGCCGAAATGAAAAATAAATAAAATAAAAATAAAAATTTGAAAATGTAGGCGCGGTGTAACCTTTCCGGGGTCTAGCATATCTTGTGTTTGACAGCAACGCGCAGCTACATGTCTCTTTTTAATCAATACAAGCGAAAAGAGACGGGTAGCTGCGAGCTGTCAAATACAAGATGCGCTTAGGCCGCAGATATTTAATTAAAAAAAAAGATAATTTGATGTTTTGAAAAGCAGATTTTTTTGAATGTGGTTGGCATTAAAGAATGTTATCTTGGACAAATTCAGTTTTATACCGTCTGAACTGGTGTCTGAATCTGTCCGCCTGAATAAAAAAAAATGTTTTTGTAGGATTTCGTTTGATAAGTATAATCGATTGTAATTTGACTCAGAGTTTACACCAACAGACATCCATATCACATACATAGTATAAAATAAAGTCACTTTTTCTGTCCCTATGTCCCTTTGTACACTTAAATCTTTAAAACTACGCAACGGATTTTCATGAGATTTTTTTTAATAGGTAGAGTAATTCAAGAGGAAGGTTTTTATGTAGGTATAGTACCCGTGCGGAGCCGGGCGGGTCGCTAGTTGAACCATAAAAAAGACCTGACATGGCGCACATGAGGAAACTCCTGCGACCATAATATATAACATGGACGTCTAACGCCAGCTCAAAAATGCCCCAAAAACCAATTGTTCAATTGAGCCAAAATGGGCAGGACATAGCGCTTTTCTCAACACCGCGCATATTTCGGCGCAACATCTTTGACAAATGTTTATAGAAAATAGCCAATCAAAACTTTGATGGACCAATCACAACTATTTTAAATGGCGGTTTAAGTTTTTATAGGGTGACATTGAAATTCATTGACATGATGCATTAAAGAGGGGGTGACATTTGTCAACTAAAATTCAGGACCGTTTTGGAAAGGCAATTTACTATGGCGTGCGGCTTCCATGTTTTATTTGTTCGTAGGGAAACTCTCATCTTCAAGATATTGTCACTGGATTGAAAGACAGAATTATTAAAAACCTGACATAATCTTCGATCTGTATTATAAAACCAAAATGATCCGTATTTTGCATAATTTTCCACTCTACTTCCTAAAACCATAAAAATACTTGATTGAAAACACGCCCGCCATCTTGTGCCAAAAATTTAATTTTATAATCAAGGCTGTACTGAAAGATTAAAAGTAAATCAGTCAAGTTCCGGGAACTAATTAGAAAAAATGTTTACGCTGAAAATTGTGGCGATTGGGGAAGTTTTACGCCTTGGAAAGTTTTCGTTAAGCTTGAGATTAAAATTGCGGTTTTTAGAAGAGGCTGGGCTAAGTGAGTTCGTACACGATGATAGTTTAATTTAGGATCTAGGGCATTTTCACTTTTAGGGACACTTAATTAGCGTGAGATTAATAAACCTTTATTGTAGTCAGGTTCGCAACGACAATTAAGTAAGATTGGTACCTTTAGGAATTTAAACTTTATCGGCGTTTGTATATTATTATATCGCTTATATTTTGTAGAATTAATTTCAATTTCAATTTAATTTCGATGTATTTATTGCATAGTCATGAATAAATTTACATGTAGGCCTAGCACATGACTGGTGCGACAGTGTGTCGCCGCGAGATAGATCTCCTGTCCTTTACTAGCTATATTAACAAAAGAGGGTCGGATAGTCTATCTCGCGGCGAGATACTGTCGCGCCAATCATGTGCTAAGCACACTGGTCTTAATAACTAAAGTAGGCAATGTCATGGGGTCATAACACCCTGCTAGGGCACAAAATAAGATAAGATAAGATAAGATATGTTTATTTCTCAATAGCATTACATAATTTTTTGCTAAAACTAACAAAAATATGCATACATACTAAGATCGTCAAAAACATTTTACAAAGAGGTATACATTTATCATGCTACATAAAATTCAATTACTATCATTTTTAATTACAAATAATTCTCAATTTCTTTTAGATAGGGGAAAATAAACATGTCAACTATACTCGTTAGTAAAGTGAGTGTCTTATCCAGCAACAACTGTTTTACTTTACGATGGAAGGAATTTATGTTAGGCTCGGCCTTCAATTTTTTCGGCAATTTATTGTATAGTTTCTGCCCCATTACTATAGGAACTTGTTTCGTCATTTGTAGCCTGCATTTAGTTTGTTTAACATTGTCAGGGAATCTAGTTGGGCGTTGGCTTACATCACCAACACGAATAAATTCACTCGGGCTATTTTTTACATACATAATAACTTCTAAGATATATGTTGATACCATAGTCAGTATTCCCAGTTTCTTAAAATGTTCTCTACAGCTTTCCTTGTAGTCTGCATTGGCCAGGATTCTAATAGCCCGTTTTTGCAGTTTTAGAATGCGTTCAAAATCAGTCGAACTACCCCATAATATTATCCCATACGACAGAATGGAATGTATATATGAAAAGTAAGCTTCTTTCAGGTGATGGTTTGAGATAAGGGGTCGCAACTGTTTAAGAATATATATTCCTTTAGCAAGTTTTCCACTTACTGAATTCACATGTAATTTCCACGACAATGTTGGATCCAGATTGAAACCAAGTAGTTTCACTGATTGAACACTTTCAATTATTGTGCCATTTGTCAGAGGTATTACCGTAGTTTTAGTATCCCTTTGCCGAGGGTGGAATGTCATTATATTTGATTTCTCAGGATTTAGTTTTAGTCCATTAATTCGGAACCACCACTGCAACTTTTCCAAGATTATGCTTATTTTATTGACTAATTTGTCATCATATTCATCTTTAACAATAATTGTTGTGTCATCTGCATATAATATTATTTCTCCATCTATGTCAAGTTTATCGATATCATTTACAAATAATGAAAATAAAATGTTGCCTAATGATGACCCCTGGGGTACGCCAATTGTCGTTGATTGTGCTTTTGACCTATAAAACTTTCCACTGGCTTTTATTTCTACAGTCTGTTTCCTTTCTGATAGAAAAGATTTTAATAATTGTGAACTTTTATCTCTAATGCCATATGTCTTAAGTTTAGCAAGTAACAACGAATGATCCACCGAGTCTTTTGATAGGTCTAAAAATATTCCAGCAACTTTTTGCTTATTTTCTAGGCAATTTATGACACTTTCTACGAACTTTTGTGTCGCCGCCGTGGTGGAACGACCTGGTCTATAGGCATACTGCGCATTCGACAGCGCGCAGTACTTAAGTACAGGATTCATTAGAATATTTCACGATTAAACTATAGATCATTAAATAAATAAATTCATGTCAAATATAATTAAAAAAACAAATGAATAAATCATGTGTTAGGTGAAATACTACATAATTCAATAACGGGAGGCAACACAGCAGTCTTGGTTCGGGGTAGGTACGAGTACCTAAGTCCTCTGGTCATAATTTATTTATTTATTTATTTAAACTTTATTGCACAAAAGAAAATCTTAATGTACAAAAGGCGAACTTAATGTCAAGGGCATTCTCTATCAGTCAACCTCAAATGTTCATATAATCACATCATTTATGAAATAAATATCATGTAATAATAGCCAAGCCCATATTTTTTTATACAAACTGTCATTCATTATCGTGGACAATCCGGAATCCGGCAGATTCGAATTATAAAACCCCTGTCTGTGTTCATACCACACTTTAAGGAAAATAAATTCTTTTAGGCCCCTTTATTATTGCTAAAAGACGTATTCAACGATACCCCACACTATAGGAATACAAAAATAAAGAAAATCGGCCCCACTTTACGAGTAGGGGAGGTAAATACTCGTAAAACATTTTACTCTACCATTTTGTCGACGTAATTAATATGTATGTACCTGTACTAAATTGCAGATTTGTAGTCCTAACGGTCACTGAACTATGTATGCTGCGGACAGACAGACAGATGGTCGGACGGACATGACGAAACTATAAGAGTTCCTTGTTTACTACGGAACGTTGATTTTAGTATGTCATCTTGCATAGAATGCAGTTATATCAAATCCATAATCAACTGGCGATTTTAAAGACCCAATCGTCCTGAGGGATGCTTCAAAGGGTCTTTCCCAGAATTGTGGTCATTCCACTGATGTCCGGATGACAACATTAAATTGATGACAAGGCTTGAGGTGAGTGGGAGCCTTAGAAATCGTGAAATGTAATGGGAGCACCTTAATTTTGCTATTACGATGTATAAAGCTGTACATTCATAGCAATAATATCTTATATGAGGAATGCTGCAAACACATATAACGACTGAACTTTTATGAAGCCGTTTTAAATTAAATATTGGTACCTGCTGGAAGGTTCGGTGGTGGAAATGAGAACTTAGGGGTATATTTTGAAAAATAAACTGTTTATTACAGGTATTATTTCTCGGCGTGCGAGTGAAACCCGGAGGCCGAAAGAGATAAGTTTAAGTAGTATAATTTTGCATAAAACTAGCGTGATCCAAGTGATTGTAAATATGGTAATAGATATAGAAATCTCAAAATCAATGAGGTCAAAATAATTTTCGTGAAGAGTTCGTGTTTGTGCGATCTTATAAATATATTCCTGGTTAATTTTCACATTTTTGGACTATCCATTTCAGAATTGGGGGCTTTTGAGTGATCCCCCTAAAACTAAGCATCCATTTTTTAAATTTATTGTACAAAAGTAACTGGCCACAAAATACACTTCAAGCTGGCTATTGAGTAAAACCGCTGCGGGAGCATTCCATGAAAAATGTCGTAAGCGACACGGTCTTTTCAATACTTTTGAAAAATAAAATTAATAAGCTGAGTTACGGTATAATAGTAATATATCAAGGCTTTAAGATTGACAGTGTTTCCTAGCAGCTAGCATATTTTATTAGGGTAGCTACCAAAGCGACACGTAAGCGACAAAAATTAGATGTTTTCACGGAATGCTCCGCCATACGGCCATACAGATGGAATGGACGAAACTATATCTACCGGTTCAGTTTTTGCCGTTTTGGGTATTCTGTGGTTTTGGGTACGGAACCTTAACAAGCTATCTATGATTATTATTAACTAGACGACATTCAAATCAAGATTAGGGCGCAGTTGTTTCAGATTATGGCAGAAACAACCGATGTCAATCGCTCGTAAGTCGTAAATCGAAATCGCTTTATAAAACCTTATCGTAAGAAAGTGCCCTGCGGAAGAATTTCAGACCCAGTTGCATAGACATTGGTAATATATATCACCGCAAAAAGTAATCTAGATTGAGTAATTCGTATACAAACAAAAATATTTTTTACTAAATATGGATTCAAACCAACGTCCTCAATTATTTGGGCTGATGTCTAGAACCACTCGGTCTTCCGATCTTAGCGAACAGAGTGGACTTCATATAATTAGGTAATTGTTTAAGGTTACTATTTTAAGGCAGTGGGCGCGGCACATTGCGCGTAGAGCCGATGGCCGTTGGGGCGAGAAGGTTGTTGAGTGGTGGCCACGTACCGGAAGGCGTGGGTAGGCCCCCCACAAGTTGGACTGATGACCTGGTGAAGGTCCCAGGAGTCCGCTGGATGCGGGTGGCGCAGGATCGGTCATTGAGGCAATCTTTGGGAGAGGCCTATGTTCAGCAGTGGACGTCTTTCGGCTGATATGATGATGATGATGACTGCTCTTAAAGTAGTGCTCTTGAGTAAATGTTCCACAAAATCAAATTTTGTGGAGCAAATAAAGTTGTTTTATTTTTATTTTTTTTATATCTCTCACGCTATATCAGATGCCGAAAAGGATTCGGATAGGAGGCGGCTAGACGTGTTGCTTGCCTCTTAGAGTATGGTCAAAAGCTTCTAGCCTTATAACAGATTGCATATATCCGGGAAATTCGACCGGTGTCCGCTAAGCTGGAGTGGCCGAGTGGTTTAGGCATCAGCCGCGAGAGCTGAGGACGTTGGTTTAAATCCTACCTCTGGCGCTGGTAAACTTCGGTATATTTTCTTTGGTATATAACATCTAATATTTAAACATAAATCAAAATATTTAGATTTAAACTACTTAAATTAAAACGACCAAGATCACCTAACATCCGAGGTGGGGATCGAACCCACTTGCTCAGCTTTCGCGGCTGATGCCTGCACCCCTCGGCCACTCGGTCTTAACAACCACCAAATTATCTCGGGTATATGCAATCCCTTACGAGACTAGGCGCCTTTGACCATTCTCTAAGAGCAAGCAATACATGCCTGCACCTCTTATTAGAATACTTTACAGTTTTCTAGAATAGCTACAGAGAGCTCTACCATCTATTGAACGTATTGTGAAAACACAAATCAAATTATTTATTAACTAAATTTAATATTTTGATTTGTACTTTTTATTTTTCCCCACTTTACTTTTTTTTTACTGGAGAAAATTAAAAAGTACAAATCAAAATATTTAGTTAATAAATAATATGATTTGCGTTTTCACAATACGTTTAAACTACTTATTTATATGATTTAATTTGTTAGTGCAAATACTCGTAGAACAAGATTTACCTGGATAATTAAATAGAGTATATACACGAGGACAAATATAAATTTAAACCCTGCGACCATATATAACACCAACCAAATATGGACGTCTAACGCCAGCTTGAAAATGCCCCCAAAAGCAATTGTTCAATTGTGCCAAGATGGGCAGGACATAGCGCTTTTCTTAGCACCGCGCATATTTCGGCGCAACATCTTTGACAAATGTTTATAGAATATACCTAGCCAATCAAAACTTTGATGGACCAATCACAACTATTTTTAAATGGCAGTTTAAGTTTTTATAGGTTGATATTGACATTCATTACCGTGATGCATTGAAGAGGGGGTGACACTTGACAACTTAAATTCAGGACCGTTTTTGAAAGGCAATTTAATATGGCGTGCGGCTTCCATGTTTTATTTGTTCGTAGTTTAAACCACATTTCAATTCATTCAAGTAAAGTTGTAGGCACATCTGCAGAACTTTATCATGATGCTGCATAAAAGTCGATTCCAACAGAATCATTTAGTTTTAGGTGTCGACATTTACATAATTCGCGTTGATATCAAATCGGAGACCGTCCCGCGCGGATCAGATGCGTATAGTATTAGCATATCTAATCTGATTCGGTCGGCTCCTTTGACGGTGCCCATCGCATCTCGAATTCTCGATCGGGAATCTAAATCACTTCTTAATATTCTCCGTCCGACTGCAAGATATTGACGTACGAAATAAATAATCTAAAGTTTGATTAACTGGCGCCCCAATTTCACGAATACGAATTCTCTATTAATGTATTATATTATAATACACGTGTGGTGTTCAGCAAGGTGGGCCAAAATGGTTTCAGACTGGGACCCACAGGAAACCTTCGATGGTGCTGGCCGGGGCACTGGCAGACTGAGAAGGAGATGGCGGGACCACCTGGACGCGTTTTATCCGAATTGGCGGGAGAAATGTGACGACCGGGCTGAATGGAGGCCTTTGCCTAGCAGTGGGACACTAAAGCAGGCTGATAAAAAAAATACACGGTGACTGCAGTTAGAATACATTTGTCACCACCCCAACTCCTCCTGCGGGTGTCGTAAGAGCCGACTAAGGGATTGAAGTGTCACTGACTGGTCTTTGAATCTTGGATAGAAGTTTGATGATGGGCAGCAGCATCATCATAGTGGACACATTACTACGTTCGCTAATCTTGCCTAGCGTGGCGATTACCGCCTAACGCCGCGGCCACGACATCGGTTTAAGGCGACCGGCTTAGCGGAAAACGTATGGTGCTCCCTCTCGTACCCATATCGCCATCCCGCTCCAACTCATGGATTCACTGGTCGCCTTAGACCAATGTCGTGGCCAGGGCATAATGCGTCTATACGCATACGCATACCATTCTATCACTGGTGGGCGTGGGCTTCTCCTATCACTTATGCGTATGCACCAATAGGAGGTGCCTAACGCTCATAATTGTCGGGCTGCGCAAGCGCGCTGGCGATCGCAACAATGTGTCCAATTCTTCCCGTGCGACAACTCAAAAGGGATTGAGGTGTCGCTGACCATTCATTTACTAAAGATCGATAATGGGCGTCATGAATGTCATCATAATTGGGTCATCGTCAGGCGGAAAAACAAAAGATGGCCACTCGGTTCAAGATTCTCGGAATATCGAGTAACATACCTACAGTAAATAATCAAAACCGGCCAAGAGCATGTCGGGCCATGCTCAGTGTAGGGTTTCCGTAGGTATTCAAAAAGGGCTGGGCCGATTATGTTCGAAATAGTTTTATTTTAAAGTATTCTATAAGTCCATTCAGGATTTTTTTTCATATTTTTTGGACCAACGGATCAAAAGTTAGAGGGCGGACACAATTTTTTTTCTTCTGTAAGGATTATTTTCGAAAATATTGATTTCAGAAAAAAAGTTTCTTTGAATACCCTTATTTTTTTGAGAGATCTATTCATTGATACCCCACACTACAGGATTACAGCAAATAAAAAAATCATCCCCATTTCACCAATTGGGGAGGTACCCGAAAAAAATTTTTTTTCTAGTTTTTATTATACCACTTTGTTGGCATGATTAATATGTATACCTGTACCAAATTGCAGATTTCAGGTATTAACGGCCACTGAGCTATGCTGCGGACAGACGGACATGGTGAAACTATAAGGGTTCCATTTTTGCCATTTTGGCTACGGAACCCTAAAAACAGTCGAGTTTAGAACCTCCTTTTTTGAAGTCGGTTAAAAATAATGTTAATTCCGCCAGCATTACTACGAATGAGTATCTTAATAGACGGCATACGGTTAATCCTACCCACTTCTGAACCCACGCAGTAAAATGCTATTTCCTAAGTTTGAACGATCGGGGATAAAATAACGATCAAACTCAATTAGTTGCGACAAGGGATACTCGCACAATGCCGTAAAGATTGTTCATACCATGCAACAGCGGAATCTAAAAAAATGTAAACAATTTTTTTTTTTTAACTTGTATAATTCCATAATCACGCACTCTTAGAACACACTCTTGATTTTTTTCCGAACTTAGAACCTGATCACATACATTTTTAATCAAAATAATTTATATTTATTACTATTCACGTACCGGAAGGCGTAGCGTGGATACGCCCCCCACAAGGTGGACTGATGACCTGGTGAAGGTCATAGGAGTCCGCTGGACCGGTCATTGTGGCAATCTTTGAGGGAGGCCTATGTTCAGCAGTGGACGTCTTTCGGCTGATATGATGATGATGATGATGATGATGACTATTCACGTATAAATATATCCGCGAACGTGTTTCCCAACATGTGTCAAAAACGTCAAATGCTAAAAGCCAGCCATATTTGTTTACATTTTCTTAGTTTCACCTGAAGATCAGGATAGGTTGAAAAGTTTACCAAATAGTCTTATTTTAACCAAGAATGAACGGGCTTTACAAAGGGAAACGCTATCGCAAGTTAAAAGATAATGCTGGCGTCTCCTAATAACATTTGCATATCTTAATGCTGCGCCAACGCGATATACGGCCGATACCCGCTAATATCGGGAATAAACAAGCTACAGTCAAGGGCATTAATATATATACACTTCTCCATACTGATCCCTTACAAATGTGTCTATATATTAATGCACTCGACTGTACATGGAACGCAAACAAAACAGCATCACTGTGGAATCGTAATTATGGATTAATAATAATGGATACGTTACTTAATTGTTGAAATATGGAAATTAGCTTTGATAGTGTTTGTTGAGAATACACATTCGCTGATATGAGGCTTAAGGAGACTGATTTTGAGCATCCGAAATTGGGTATGTACTTAAATGTAATCGTAGCAAGTTTCCTTTTCGGCACTTGGAAAGCTTTGTTTACACAAAGCACTTGAACAGGCAATAAAGGTTTGTAAAGCAAGCAATTATCATATTCTGTGGTTATCATAGATTGGAGTACAGTCAAAGGCAAAATAAAGTATTTAAAACTGTATGAATATTATATTTTTCCCTAATAGCCGTAGTCTTATGGTTCAAGAAAGTGCTGTTCTTTTATTTTTATGTCCTATAATTTGTTAACAATCTTTTTTATTTGAGTGAGATGTCATTTGTGTAGTTTTATGGATGAACGGAGCCTAATGCTTTCGTCCGCAACAAGTACAATGAAATAGAAAAATAGTATTTTATATAATTGTAACAATATGAAGGCTATATAATAGTCCGTGGGCTAGTCGGCCAGAAATTAGAAAACGGTATAATTTGGGGGTACCAAGTGTCCTTTTTACAGTAGTTAGACATATTCATAAGGATGTTAAAAAAGTATGATAGACCGTAGCCCGTATGCCTATTAGCTACAAGGTGGTAGCTAATAGGCATACGGGCTATTTCAAGATTTCCGTTGTATGACAGGTATGGTTAAAATTAGGAGGTACAAATTTTCCTTTTCACGGCTATTAGGTAAGCTCATAAAAACGTCAAAAATGCCGTCAAGATTGCCATTTATAAGTGCTACCTAACAAAAATGGGGGCCAATCAAAGATGGTGGATCTCAAGTTTTACAAAATCAAGTATATCTCGAGAACGATTAAATATATCTAATTACTCTCTTGAACAAAATTAAAGGCATATCTGTAAGCTTCATATTTTGCGTATACACCATATTGCTAAAACCAACCAATAATTAATTATGACCAAATTTATGAAAATTTCGTGATTTTGATTTTTTTAGTGTCGTGTTTTTACATAGTAGTCATGACGCTAGAAAAATTAAATATTTTTTTAAAGATAGTGTATTTAATAAGCTTTAATTTGATGTATATAACTTGTTGGCGGTATTAAAAAAAAGACCCATAAAAAATATTTAAATGAATTGTAGTCACAATCCACCGTCTACTTAGTGATTTAAGAGGCGGTTTTTTTTATATTTTTCAACCTTGGTTATTTGAAATAAGCACTATTATTGTTGCACGTTATTATAGTGGCACTTCCATCGCCTCTTAAATCATTAAGTATACAGTGGATTATGACTACAATTCATTTAAATATTTTTTATGGGTCTTTTTTTTAATATCGCCAACAAGTTATATACATCAAATTAAAGCTTATTAAATACATTATCTTTAAAAAAATATTTAATGTTTCTAGCGTCATGACTACTATGTAAAAACACGACACAAAAAAAATCAAAATCACGAAATTTTCATAAATTTGGTCATAATTAATTATTGGTTGGTTTTAGCAATATGGTGTATACGCAAAATATGAAGCTTACAGATATGCCTTTAATTTTGTTCAAGAGAGTAATTAGATATATTTAATCGTTCTCGAGATATACTTGATTTTGTAAAACTTGAGATCCACCATCTTTGATTGGCCCCCATTTTTGTTAGGTAGCACTTATAAATGGCAATCTTGCATTTTTGACGTTTTTATAAGCTTACCTAACAGCCGTGAAAAGGAAAATTTGTACCTCCTAATTTTAACCATACCTGTCATACAACGGAAATCTTGAAATAGCCCGTATGCCTATTAGCTACCACTTTGAGATGTCTATCATACTTTTTTAACATCCTTATGAATATGTCTAACTACTGTAAAAAGGACACTTGGTACCCCCAAATTATACCGTTTTCTAATTTCAGACCGACTAGCCCACGGACTATAAGTTGAGTGTTACCGGGTTTAGGTCACGTGCCTTGCCGAGTGGCCTAAGTAAGGTACGAGACTTATATTAGCCTTCATATTGTTATGATTGTATACAATACTTTTTCTACGACAGCCAAATACATACATATTTAGTATACCTACTCGAAAACAATAAAATGGGTTACATACCTACGTAAAGAATGAATAGGAATATTTATACCAATAAATACGTACAGTTACCTACACACAACTAAGAGTAAAAAAAGTAAATCAATAATTTTGTTCTATAGTTTAAGTAAAATCCCAGTATATGATCATCAGTTCATCTGAATCCGACCAATAGGGAGTGTTTTAAATCGACACGAGTTACTAATTTCGTTTTTGAACGTGTCTCGTACGACGTTTTTTAGTACAGATGGCCCTCCGAAGTTTTGGACCTAACGTAAAATGACACACTTCTCGCACTAGAGCCTATAAAAAGGCACCATCTGTACTAAAAAGGATTATTAACAATTTATAAGAAATAAAATTCAAATAGCCGCGTTTTCTTGAACCTTAAGACGACGGCTATCAGGGAAAATATAGTATTCACGCCTTTAGAATACTTAACATAGCCAAATCTATGTAATACTTAAAAATGTCGTCGTAATATCTTTATAAGAGTATGTTACGTGTCCATTACGATGATGCTGCTGCCCATCATCAATCTTCAATAAATAAATGGTCAGTGACACTTCAATACCTTAGTCGAATCTTACGACTCCCACGGGAAGAGTTTGGGTGGTGACGAATGTATTCTTACTGCCGTCACCACACGGCAAGGCAATAAGGAAAGTACTAATGTATATTAATTAAGGCATTATCAAGCTTCACGTGAGTTTATTGTATTGTATAATTGTGTACTCTCTGTCCAATAATGTTAAAGGATACTTCATCTTTAGTCCGTTTATCTAATGTCGATAATATGTTTCAGTGAGAGCGTTATAGGAAGTGTGTGAACATTTGATGTTGTTTATTTAATAGTTTATATGTATTTTATTGTCACTTACTTCTGTTGTTTCTCCAATAAATAAAATAAAATAATAAAATGCTAAATTCATTAGTGACATCGTAATATGTATTGCTATTGTCCACACTGAGACACACGCGTGACCTGATGGCCCCTAGTTGCTGAATTTTTAGGGTTCCGAAGTTACTCATTTACATCAATTTGTGTACATGTTAGTATTATACTGGGTGACATCGGAGTCGTGATCCAAACTGTGAGAAACGTGTTAAGATGGTCATTCTCAACAAGGTTTCCCATGGAACAAATGTGAATATCGCGAAAAAAAAAACTGATTCCATACCGAACGGTGCGGAAGTGTTCATAACTTCCAGTCTCGTTTCATAATTATGTAAACACATTTGGAAAGGATTAGTATGGAGAAATGTATACATATTAATGAACTCGAACTTTACTAGTCGTAAAAAAAGTATGTTTGTTCATATAGGTCCCATAGAGAACATTGTTAAGGAAGGCCATCTTAACACGTTTCTCACAGTTTGGATCACGACCCCGATGTCACCCAGTATTTATTTATGATTCAGTTTATTCATTATTTTCTAGTTAAATAGTCTTTCAATGAACGGTGTACTAAATGTACTTATTTATTTAACCTTTATTGCACAAAAGAAAAAAACTTGACGTACAAAAGGCGGACTTAATGCCATAAGGCATTCTCAACCCGTCAACCTTTAGCCAAAGCAGAGAGATTGTGGGCGGTGCAACTAAAATAATACAATACTTACTAAAAAGAAGCACTTATGCACGAACTAACATATATATATTCTATATACAGGGTGTTTGGGATAACGATGTAGGAATTTCTGGAGGTGGTAAAGGAGACTAATTGGAAGAGTTTGAACCCTATTTACCTACTGTTTCACTATTTTAATTTGTTTCCGCTACCCAAAGGTTGTCTGAAAGAGATTGCTTTATAGCGATAAGACCGCCTGTTGTGTACCTCTATGTATAATCGTCTGTTTTAACCATGTTTTCTTTTTTGTTAAGGTGTGCAATAAAGAGTATTCTATCTATCTATCTATCTACCTTAGTCCAATATGTGACAGTTTTTTTTAATAAAAAAAATTTAACTCACACTTGCCTACTAACTACAAGAAACTTATTTTGTTTGGTGACGGCGTTCAACAATTGATCAACGATAACTTTTAAACTAATTGCTATTTTGTTGTACTTTTTTTTGTAATCAAAACCTAGAAAATCAAGTATGTTTTTACACGAATAGGAAGACTCATATCCCGACTACTTTTTTTTCACAGGCCGATAAAATTTAATTTACTGTTAGAAATCAGTAATGACGAACTAGAAAAATAATTAAAAAAAATGTTGTGTGTGTGTTTTTTTTTTTTACGTGCATTATTGCTATTCTGATGCGTTTTTAGCGTAAAATTTTGAATTTGGTATTTTTTTATCCTACTTGTGAAAGTGAGGACGCTAATTTTTTTGTCAGTAAATGCTTTATTTTTAGTAATACTTTTACAAAAAGAAACTAGTTCAAAACCCAAAAGTTTTTTTTTATTAATAAATTTCTTCATTCAAGAATTTCTTAAAAAAAAAATTCAAAAATTCATAACTCGAAAACTACAAAAAATCGGCTAACATACATGGGGTATACAGTGTGTGTCTTTTATAACGACATTGCTTTTAAGGGATGAAAGTACAAGTCTTAATGAACTGAAATTAGCATATTTAGTTAAAGTATTTAAAAAAAAAAATGTTCATACAAAATAATTCGGCACGCAATGTATCAGTAACTAATAAATTAAATCTAACAATTGACATATGATTTCATTGAAATCTCGCTCTTAGTGACATCCTGACAATTACAATTAATTACCTATTTACATCCTACATGTCGGTGACACTTTTCGATGACAAGTCCGTCAAAAATCATGACCCTTGTTCATAAGAAAAGGACTTAACAGCCCAGGGTGCCTAGCCAAGTTGCCAATCGCTATCACTCAGTAGTGTATTTTAGTTTTCCGTCTTTGTCATTCTTTCTTATAAGTGCGACAGAGACGATTAAGCGCTAGGTAATTTTGTGTTAACTAAGAAGGCGGAATCAGATAATCGTTTTGTTTATGTACCGATTGAAAACTTCACATTGATTGAGTTGAAGTGTCAAGATAACATCAAGTTTGTTGATCAACAGACTTTCCTAATAAATTTAATGAAAATGTTTGAATTAATGTGATTTCTAAGAAGTGATAATGTATGTGCAGTGATTTTTGATATCAGTCTAGTTCAGTGAATAATACGATTCAAAATGTGCTGTGGCTAAGACAGTAAGACACAGAAATAATTGTTGATGTTTTGTTGCGCTCATAGACATATAAATTTATAGACCGAGTCTATTATTATCTGTGGGTAACGCCGGCAATGCCTGTCAACGGTCTTTGTTTGGGTATACTAGTGCACCTAAACCGCAAATAGTAAAAGTGATTAAAATAAAGCTTTTCATGTATATTTCTGTTCGATAAGTGCACGGAATGTGATAAAAGTGATGACTTGTGTGGTTCCAGGGTGTAAAAACCGCCAGGGTTACCTGGATGAACAAAATAAAGACATTACGTTTCACCGGTAATTTAGTTTTGACTTGAATTTTAAGATTTCGAACCTTATTAAGGTAAAAGTAACTGAAAATCTTATTCAATATTTGTTGCCGGATACATGTGTGTAGTTTTGTGAATTAACCATTCGTATTTGCATTCGTAATGTAATTATAAATAGTGGGATTCAAATATTTGTATCGCATAGTGTTGTACTTAAAGAGACCGATCGTGATATCGATAAATGTATTGATAGCCAACTCAGAAAATGAATCGATGTTTTTAATTTCCAACAGGTTTCCACAGGACACTGAACAAAAGCTATTATGGGTCAAAAATGTCAAAATGGCAGACGACTGGTGCCCTAAAAAGTATTCAAAAATATGCTCCGCACATTTTTAAGCTGTTGTTTCAGGCAAGGGTACGCGCATAAGTGATTACATTCTGACGTAGTACCCACAATATTTGGTAATCATCCAATGTCATGTCAACCAGAAAGTAAATTAAGTTTAGTTTTATAATGACACTCATGTGATACTTGTGTAGAGTGATTAATTATAAAGAAGCCATCATAGGAAAATTGTTAGGTACCTATGCTTTAAGGGATGATAAGTTCCATAAAACATGTTATAATGAGGGTTTTCTGAAATGCCGTCCACCAGGGCGGCAGCACTGAGGCGTCAGGTTCAGAAACTTGTCTAAATTCTCAGAGCGCCTATAGTTTCGTGTTTAAATGATTTGTACGAGTTAATAAAACTATGTAAAAAAATAAAATGACCTTCTAGTTACTTTTTCTTTGAGGCTAGATAATTGTGTTTCTTAGCGGGACCTTACCGCTAAGTGTGGCGCCAACTAGTGGCATACGTTTTAGACAGAACACTTCTTATGACATTTGACATTTTAATTAAAGAAAATATTTCATTAATTTTGTGATTTTATTTTTATCCTAAAATGTAGATTTAGAAATCATGACATATTAAGGAACGCAGAAGATCGTGATTCTGAGTAGGAAATAAGGTTTATTCCTACTGTATTCGCTACCTAATTTGGTAAAAATATTATTATTGCCGATGAAAGCATACGATGAAGCCTGGACAACACTAATAGTAATGACATTTTATCTAGTCAGGTTGGTAGCATTGTTCAAGAAAATGGAGTCATTGATAGAATTCAAGACCAAATAGAGCTACCTTATTTGTCTCTTTTCCTTATGGAATACATCTTAAGATGGTAAAGGATGACAATAGTTTGTTCAAGTATGTCTTAATACACGGAATCTTCCCTATATTTTATCTGTGGTTGTGCTAGTGTAGTGAAAATGTCGCATGTTTTAAGTTGTAGTGTTTTCTAGTAATGGATAATTCAGTAAATAAGTTAACGTCGGCAACAGTTCACAGTTACTTTAATGATTTGATCGAATTAAAATGGAAACGAAATTAGCTTTTCCTCTCAGAAACGTCAAATAAATGTTTGCATTACATTGCTGCTCGAGATTTTTTAAAAATTAATTTTTCTTAAATAATAAAGGCAATCGTTATATTCTTTTAATAAAACGGTTAACAACACTTTAATCTATCGTTACTTAAAAGCAATGTCGCTATCAAAGACACACACTGTATTCTGATAGCTCATGACGTGAGGAATCTAAAAAAAAATTTTGACGTCAAGGTTTGGACCACCCTGTATACATACATAAAATATATACATATAGAAGAGGACGAAATAAACAATCAGAGACTCTAAACTATTTTAATTCTGCTAGCAAAGAAAGAGCGTACAAATTTTTTAAAAGAGAACTTATGTGAGGCATTTTTTACTTCAAGTGGGAGTTCGTTCCAGAGACGCGCTGCCTGTAAGGCGAAAGAGTTTGATAAGAACCCAGAACGATGAGGAGGAATAGACAGCGACATATTGCCAGAAGAACGAAGTTGACGGTCGCGACTATGTGCTGTAGTAAATGTAAAGAGACTTGAGATATTCTGGCGAGTGGGGATCCTTAAGAACAGAGAAGAGAGTACATAGTATGCGAACATTGCGACGCTGTATGGGAGTGTTTGTACTTCATGTTTGTGATTCTGCTTTAATTGAAAAAGTTACGAATGTCATTTTATTCCTTGGGGAACGCACTTTCTATTTCAATTGAAAGTTTTCTGATATCTGTTATATATACGGAATCATCGCCTGGCCATACTTAACGATTACTTTTTTTTTATGCTATAGGTGGCAAACGCACAGACGAATCGCCTAATGGAAAGCAATCAACGTCGCCCATGGACACCCGCAACACCAGAGGCGTCGCAAATGCGTTGCCGGCCTTTAAGGTGGGAGTCCTGTATTACCTATTGCTGTTTCTTAATAAAATTAAAAACAAAACCCTTCATTCCACGGGTCGGTCTTACGCTAGACGGGATGTTTTACAATTCGTGTTGTGTACCTACTTATAGGTATTCTCAAGCATTTATTAGCCGGAATACTACTAGCTTTTCAGTATTGTCCTTGCGTGGGTGAGTGGGTAAGTTATATAATTAAATATATAGATACGATTGTTTATAAGATTACTATATTTTTATCTAGCAGTTAATCAAAGTATTTTTTGTATGTACCTACATATTTTTGATGGTTATTTTCTTTTAAAATAATGCACGTTCACGTTCAGGATAGGTACCTACTAGAGCAAATACACTATAACAATATCAGCCTCCGTAGTCTAGTTGGTAGTGACCCTGCCTTCAAAGCTGGAGGTTCCGGGTTCAAATCCCGGCGAGGAGATTATTTGTGTATTTATTTATCACAAATACTTTTGTTTCTTGGTCATGGTTGTCTATGTATTTAAGTACCTATATGTATCTATCTATTATATATATATCGTCGCCTGGTACCCACATCACAAGCCTTAATTGAGCTTACCGTGGGACTAGGTCGATTTGTGAAAGATGTCCCAAGTTATTTATTTATTTATTAAATATACAGTGTGTTACCAAAAACTCGGGCTTTTATGAAAATACACATTACTAGCAATCGTGTTTAAGTATTAGTAGTTACATTTGACAAATATTTAAATTGATCCTACAGTTAAATTTATTTCATTCGAACGATCAATATAACGCGTGTACTGCTTAGTTGTCAAACGTAGCGAGTGGCTGCGATCTGTCATTGTCAAGTGCAAATTAACTATTCATTTTGTGCAAATTAATTATTCAACTTTCCTTAAAGTTAATTACTTTTTAAATTAGAATTTGGAATCTGGCTAAAAATCTGCATCACATTCCTCGGTTTGAATAAAAGCCTGTATCATAGTAACATACTGCATAACTCGGCATTCTAAAGCAAAAACAAAGATGCTAAAATTTTTACTTCGATTGCAGATTATAAATCTTAGATATATACCGGTGCTCGCGAGCATTGCGAAAGATTTTAACTATGCATTCTAGACATCAAAATAAACAAAAATTATTGTAAAACCTAATGTCAAATTCCACAGAAAAAAATGTTTTTTTCCTTTTTTTTCGACTTTTTGAATACTTTTTAACATTTACAATACTTTTTATCATAACAACAATTTGTTAAAATTATTTTTTTAAATGATTTGTTTTAGGGACAGGTTTTTTCGTCAAGTCTATTCTTATTTTTTGATTGTCAGGCAAAAGGTGTGGTAATATTAGAACACATTGTGGTAGCATTGTAATCAAAAAGAAGTTTTATGACGAGTTACGTCGAAACTTATTTCGAAAAAAGGTTAATTGTTTCTGGAACCAAGCCGAATCCAGGAAATTTTATATAACATTAAATACTCTAAATATGCTCAGGAATTCAGCATTAAAATCTTTTGGAATGCTTACGAGCACCGTGTGTATCCCTTGTAACCATGTGTTTCTTTGCAGCCAGTATGTTGTTGTTACTGCTTTCACTGAGCTTACTGGCGGAAGGCGCGCGCGCAGCCTGTGACGCCTGCGTGGACGGCTATTGCCACGAGCGGCGCACCATCCTCGCCGGGTTCTCCATCACCGACCAGCTGGCTTTCGACGATGACAACTACATACTCTACCTCCAACTTAACGAAAACCTAAACACCGCTGTATTCCTTAATAAAACTGGACCAGTTACGCACTACCGCTATTCTACCTTACCTCGGTATAAGGAGCCATTTGATGTTGTAAGAGGAATTCAGCTAGTTGATATAAAAAAGACGAAAGGTATGGCGGTTAACAAAAAAGGGTTCGAATTATATACGGGCTCGCAAGAAGCCGGCACAACATTTTTTAAATATGATCCACGTAGTAATACGACTGAGGCTGTTCCGACTATTGGTGAAGATATATCTCCTCATTTAATGTACTCGTGTTCTACTTATTTTCTTGGTCTGGTACTTGCAGAGTCATTCGAAAATGATACCACCGCTTTCCATTTCTTTCAAAACGATACATCTAGTCCTATGACTACACTTGTAAATTATACTATAAGTGACTTCGCCATTGCAGATGAGAGATTGTTTTTTGTCTCTAAGGATACTTTGTACGCATACGAACTACCTTCAAGGCCTATTAAGGACCATGAACAGTATATTTTGCGTGTTTGGCGTGAACCTCCAAGTGTGATAACTAAGGGCCACATTGCATTGTATGTCAGTAGCTATTACAGTGGTATTTATATTGGAGACGCAACTAAAAAGGTTATATATTTTTTGGATTACAACCAAAAATTACGCGTATATGCTGCGTATAACAAGGGTTACGTGGAGGATTTCGTCCTAGATTCGGAAAAAAGAATGTTAATAGTCCGCGATTCAGACGGAAGCCTTTCTGAATTCGTGAAGGACCCGTCTGAGATAACCTGCGTCGTCGAGCCTCCCCACGATAACTATGACATAAAACAGACTGACAAATATCCAGATAATCCAGACGACCCGAGGGAAACCAGTTCTTCAGGCGATTCATCCATTTTGTACTGGAATATTGACAGCGAAAGGTACGAATACAATCGTGATCCTGAAAATGCTTAAGCAGTAGTTATTGCTAATATTATCTTATCCTAGAAATGTAAGGATAGATATGTATAAGTATATATGTAAAATAAAATGTATAAATGTATGTAACATGTTTATTTTTAGCTACTGGTAAAAATTATTACGCCATGTCCCTACTTTAATGAAGGCTAATAAAACTAGGTATATATAACCTAAAAACTCTTGTTTGTACTAAAAGCGAGACGATTCTGTTTTATTCTCACACAAATCCTTTTGAATAATTATACCTTGTAATAACTTGTTGGATTCCCAGGATTGGGTTTCATTCAGGTCTAGGTGTCGTAATTTGCAAACGAGCCTGATGTCACATAAGATCTTGTATCGTTATTGGTAGATGCTGCTTTAAGAGAAATAATTAAGCTGTACGAAAAACGCATGCCGAAATTATATAATAAAGCTTTGAGGAATTTGATTGGTTATATTTTATTTGAATTTGTCAAAGATATGGATATGTCCTATTCCTCGCGGCACGATTACACATACACAATGGTTTTTGGGGCCATTATTGAGCTGATTAGGCGCCCATGGTACCACCAAACCAGCTACTACCAAAAAAAGAGTTTAAAAGAAGAAAACTACCTAATTGAAATATGGTATGTACCTACTGCTCTTTGTTGACGTAATGCTTAGCACCTTGGTAGGTGGCATTTTATTGGGCACTAAGGTGTCGAAAATTGGTATATTTACCTTATTCGATGTGACAGTTTTATTTCCGTTATTGAGGCATGTCTAAATACTATTTCCTACAAGACTGTGTCGATAACAAAAGGGACTGAAACATCGGTGAGTTCCATGTCGTCGACACAGTGAAGATCTGATTAAGTGATTATGTTAAAGTAACCCAATACTGTGAAAAATACCCTTTAGTTTTATTTGCCTTTGATTTACGTTAAGGCCCCCCTTCACTTGATTAAATTGCAATGCATAAATTAATATACATACACCTTAAATAAAATAATCCAAACTACATTCTAAACCTAAATCTACAGTCTACACACACTTAAATACATAAAAATGACATGCACGCACTTATTAAACATAATAATTCCTAAACTGACCCCGCGTTACTCGACCCGCGATCTTTCTGATGCAAAGGTGCCTATCACACTAGCCGCGTTGCCTCGCTGTACTGCGATGGACAACCTTTGCATCAAGAAGAACCCGGAGCGTGGGTCTAAACCTCTCTCCCGCAAGCGCCGACCCACCGAGTCCTTGGCATCAGCACACCCCATAATCTCCACCGCGAGCGGGACAAACAAATGGTTTGCCAACACCGCATATTTTTCCCGCTTGCGAACCGCAGCCAACTCGGCCGTCGCGCCCGCAGAGCGTATATTCGGCTTAGATGAGACGCCGCAAAGGTGCTGACGCACGTGGCGTCCCACAACAGACATCTGCCTTTCTCCCATGGGATAAGAGTAAGCCCGTCAGGCCTTTTGCCATCTGAGCGATTAAGGCCGGGAGGTTCTAGGAGACACGGGATATTTGCCGAGACTAGCGCCCTCCAAACGATGTCGTTAAGGGCATGATGCCGTGGGAATCTGCACACCGCCAACAACTAAGCGCGTGATGGGCGTTGCTCTCCACCATGGTGCCGCAGATGCATAAATGGGGCTGACAGACATCACATCCCAAGCGAAGAGCCACCGCCACCCGCACCGAGTCGTTGTCAAGGAGGGTGCCTAAATGTGGAGATGGACGAGCATGAAGCGTCGCCCCCGACTCAGGCTTCGCCACGGCATTAAGCCTTGCTCTATCCACCCCCACTGCGTCCTGCAAAATACGCACATACACCCGTTTCACTCATACGCTGTCCCACAAACGCTGTGAGTCCAGCCTATCTGGCAAGGGTGCACCCGGGTTGAGGTCCGACCAGGCCATCTTGGCATCAGCAGCATAGGATATAGAAACCTGGTCACCATTTAGAGTTAAAATTTGAGTGACAAAGCTCTCGACCCCAGCCGCTGATGCCAGGAAAGCCGGCAGACACACATCCTGTGCGCACCGGATGCCTAAACCCCCATTCCGAATGGGCAGAGATGCCAGGGCCCACTGATCAGCATTAATATACATAGGTATTCGATTTGTAGATGATAATACATACACAGTCATATGAGCATTTCTCACTACTCACGTCTTTGGTATTGTTGAAAAGTGGTAGGTGGTAAAAACATGCTGAGCAAGATCGACCACATTTCCTAAAATGGCCTAAGCTGTTTGTATAAAAGGTTATTTTTTTGTTATCTTAATTTTATAAGAATCTGGTAACAATATACCAATAAGGAAAATACAAACTTCCTGGGACTAACATTAGAATATAATAGAACAAAATTGAATGTGTAAAACCATGAAAAAAAAAATGTGATTTAAGGTACCTACTAACTCTTATTGGTAACAAACAACGAACTGTAACACAAAATGGAATTTAAATTAGAGTACTAATGTATATTAATGCTCAATTCATTAGTGATCAAGTATTGCGATTGTCTCCACCTAGACATGCGAAGTAACCTGGTGACCCGTAGGTAGTTGCTGAATTTTGAGGGTTCCTTGGCGCTTATATTTACACCAAGTCTCTCTGTTCCTATGATAAAAACTGGGCAGGGTATGAATACAACGAGCCGAGGGACCTGAGTGCTCCCGAGAGTAGACCAGGGTCGTCTCCGGCGTATCTTCATGGGTCAGAGTGGAACCCTAGCGGGAACTGCAGATCTATCAGCTCCGGCTTGCATTCATTGGATGTCCAGAGAGTGAAAATTATATGCTTCATGGGTGGAAGTGTAAAATTGCGTAAATCGCGAGTTGGAGTTGTAGCTGGCAAGCCACCTAGATTTGGCTTCGAGGTAACCGGAATATGCTCACATATCCTAAAACGGACATTATGACAATGTCATTGTAGTCTGTTTGCTTGCTGTCTGCTTACCAGTGGGCTGGCTGGTTAGAAAAATAATAATGGTTCTATTTTCAAGATACAAAACCCTCTATTATACGGGTCGGACTTACGCTATACTGGGTAATGGAATTTCCAATTCGTGAATAGGTATCTATGTCTATATATAAGTCGGCATGCTAGTTAATAGTAACTTCAGTATTGTGTGGTGACAAATTCTGCTTATAATTTTCTACGATTTCTATTAGTGGGTAAGTAAGTACCGCTTGAATTAAGTATGTTACTATTTACTATTTATGGCTCAATAATTTTTCGCCGAAAATCATTTCGTCGAATATCACGTTTTAACTTCCCAATCAACATATAGCAGAATCTCATTTCGCCGAAATATCACATGCCAACTATAATTGTATGTATTTACTTTCAGTGGAAACTGTTTTGGCTCATGTGTTAACATACTTTTGTAGACTATAAGAATGATTGTATGCTGTTTGTTTCCCAAATCAATAAAATAAATAAAATAAAATAACGTTTTGCATACGTATCCTTCTCATATTATCAATCCACCTTAACCTAACCTTGTTAGCAAATTAAAACTCGGCCAAACGAAAGATGGCAAATAGTAATTTGGAAATTTTGCGAAAAGGCAGGATACCCGAAATAGGACATTCCTATTCTAATTCAAGTATTTAATTGTTTCATGTAAAATAATCAAATAAAATTTCGATTGCCGATCTCCCGAAAATATGTTTTTGTTTGCAGCCAGTATGTTGGTGTTACTGCTGGCGCTGAGCTTGCTGGCGGGCGGCGCGCGCGCAGCCTGCGACGCCTGCGTGGGTGGCTACTGCCACGAGCGGCGCACCATCCTCGCCGGGTTCTCCATCACCGACCAGCTGGCTATCGATGAATTCAACGATATCCTCTACCTCCAACTCAATGAGAACCTAAATATCGCCCTAATCCTAAATAACGTCGGATCAGCTGTGAATCCCGAGACACGCTACAGATCGCTACGCTACAATGTTGGAATAGAAACCCGGCTCATTGGCATTAAAAACACAAAAGGTATGGCGGTCAGCCATAAAAATAACGAATTATATATGGGTTCCAAAGTAGCCGGTACATTATTTTTTAAATATAATCCCCTTAGTTACTGAGGCTGTTCCAGCTACTGATGATCATAAATCTCCTTATTTACTGTATTCTTCTAGAGAATTTGGATTAGTACTTGCAGAGGCATTCGAAAATAATACTACTGCCTTCCATTTCTTTCAAAACGATACATCTCTACCAATATACACGAAGCTTGTAAATTATACTATAAATTACTTCGCTATCGAAAATGAGAAATTGTATTTCGTCTCTAAGGATACACTGTATGTGTACAGAATACCTTCGATGTTCAATTCGACTGAACCCCCAACTGCGATATTAAAAAAAGACCACATTGTCTTGAACATCGACAGATATGGTAGTGTTTATATTGGCGATGCAACTAATAAGGTTATATACCAACTGGATGACGATAAAAAACTCGAAATATATGCTGCGTACGAAAAAGGCTACGTGGAGGATTTTGTTTTCGCTGCTATGCGGAATATAATATACCGTGATGCAGACGGAAGCCTTGGAGAATTTGTGAAAAACCAGCCAGAGATAACCTGCTTCATTGAACCTCCCCATGATACCTATTACATAAGGCAATCTGACAGACTAAATCGAGACGAGCCAAGATACGTTGACTCATCTGGCTATTCATCGAGTTGGAACAGAAGAAGATTCGAGTAGTTAGGCCATGATATTTACCTTGCAAATCCTTAAGCTATATCTGCCTTGTTATAATAACTGTGCCTATTGTTATAACTCATTCTAGTAATGTTCTCTTCGGGTAAAGGAATATATTATGGTCTTAACTATTTGAATTATTTATTTATTTACTACGCAAAATTACAAGGTATAGCAAATACAAATACACAGCGTAATCATAATGAAATTGTAAATAAAACTACTTGTATGTAATAAAACTACGTGTTTGTACTAAAAACACACTTTTGCTTTGTTTTACATTATGAGTATGATTTAAAACATGCGTATTCCGTAAATAAATTTTGATTTCTATTGCAGACCTTTATATATTATGTTAATGAATAAGATTAATGGTTGGTGGCTACTTACGATAAAATTATGTTTATCGACTAGTTTAATCAAAAAGATATCTACAGGTGGTACGATTTCATTGATGGCACAATATCCCCACTCTCCCCTATCGTATGTTTAGGTGAAGAGTGAAAAGTGAGTCTTGCAAGTGTCACAATATCTTCCAGATTTAGATTGAGCTGATTTTGCTCGCTTGTAAGGTATAAATACGTCTATATTGTTTTATACTTTCACGATTAGCACTCACATTTTAACGATTAGGGTGAATATTTGAGCGTTTCAACCGATTTTGGTGGCGTCATTTTTGCGGAAGTTAGGTACCAAATAAATGACGAAGTATATCATTGAGACGTTTAGAAACTTCGGCAAAAATGATGCAACCAAAATTAGGCGGTTGAAGCGCTCAGATATAGATTAGATTAGATTAGATTAGATTTATTTATTTCACAAAGTAAATTACAATATAAATTAAGTGTTACATTAATCTATATGAATTTAAATTATGATCGTCCAAATAAAATAAAAATAAAAATTACAAACATTAAAATAATGTCAAAAAATGAATATAAAACAATAATAATTTAGCATTAAAAACAAAGAAGAACATCATAATTATGATATCACACACAGTGATCGTCAACAGTGGCTAAAATAAACTAATATAAAATAGGAATTAATGAGATAAATCATGTCAAACAATTTTACGTTTATAATGTCAAGTAATTAAATAGGTTACGTACATTACAATTTTAATTCCATGTATTCGGTGACCGAATACAGAGGGTTGCTCAATAAAAAGATCCTCAATTGACGTTCAAAAGCTTCGTCAGATGTTTCATTTCTCAATTTGGCGGGTAGACGTTCATAATAAGTTGGACCTATTACACGCGGGTTTTTACACGAAAGTGCCATGCGCCGCGCCACCGTTCTCAGTCGCCCAGTGGACCTGATCACCTTGCCGGCCACCTCAACGCGCCTAAACATTGACAAGTTCTTTCTAACGAACATCAGTACTTCGAACAAATATAATGAGAATAGTGTCATGACATTATTATTTTTAAAAAGTTCCTTGCAGTGGTGCTTGGGTTCAACTCCAGCCAGTAATCTGATCGCACGTTTCTGAAGGATCAAAACTCTTTTGGCATCTGTCGAATTGCCCCAGATCATCACACCGTACGACATCAACGAGTGGAAGTGTGAGAAATATACAGCTTTAAGTGCCTTCTTCGATATCAGTGGTTGTAGTTTTCTTAGAGCAAACACAGAGCTACTTAACCTATTACAAAGCTGGTCGACATGGCACTTCCAGTGAAGATTTGAATCTAGTATAAACCCGAGAAATTTTGTCTCACTACATAACGGCATAGGACCGTTTGCGATACAAGAGGGTACTGTAGCACTGCGACCCGAGAAAAGCATTACGTTAGACTTGGCTACATTTAACATCAGGCCATTTGACGAAAACCATTCCTGTAGTTGGTTGCAAGCCTCATGGATTCTCACAGCAAGTTCAGCGTGGGTCTTCGCGCTGACAACGACTGTTGTGTCATCCGCAAATAACACGGAAACACCCCCAGTGATTGCAGTTGGAAGGTCATTTATAAATAATAAGAACAAAGTATTCCCAGTCGCAGAACCCTGGGGGATGCCCACGTTAATACAGCCAGAATCCGAGATACATTTTCGGCCATCAAGGGTCATCTTTACAACTTGTTGACGGTTTGACAAGAATGATGCAAACAATTTAAGGGCGGAGTCGTTTATGCCGTACTGATTTAATTTGCCTAGAAGCAACTTATGGTTGATAATATCGAAGGCTTTCGATAGATCACACAGTATGGCAGCCATTTTATGCCTGTCATCCAGACCAGTCATAATACAGTCAACGATTTTATGTGCAGCCATAGTAGTGGACCGTTTTTGCCTATAGGCATATTGATTATCAGTAAGCAAATCATTTGACTCTAAGTGACCCATTAGGGACGCCGATAGAATTGATTCCACCAGTTTGGAGATGGTAGGTACGATGGTTATAGGTCTATAATTGTTTACATCATTCCTGTCTCCCTTTCCTTTGTACACCGGACACACTCTTGTGGTTTTTAGTGCAGTTGGATAAATACCTATTTTAAACATGTCATTTATTAAAACTACTAATATGTCAGATATAATGGGCCATATACTTAAAATAATATTTAATGATATGTCATATACATCCACTGTGCTTCGTGTCTTTAACATTGATCGTAATGTGTTATCTAAACGCTCTCTTGTAATATATGGAAAATTGAAAGTAGGAATTTCGGAGCTGCCCAAATGTCTAGTAACGTACAGTTTGGACCTTTTTTCATTACTGTTTACGGCGTGTTTTGTGGCGATGTTCAAGAAATGGGAATTAAAGGCGTTTGGGATCTCTATATCAGACAAGTATACATCATCATCTTGCTTTTTTAATGATATAGTGGCGGGTTTTTTTTTTAATCCAATTTCATCGTTGACTATCTTCCAAAGTTCTTTTGACGGATTTTTGCTCTCCGCCAATCTGGTTTCAATATAATTTTGACGGGCTCGGAACGTCTCAGACTTTATAAGTTTAGAATAATATTCTATGCAATCCGATATGACCTGGTTATTAGGATGTTGGCGCCGTATTTCATGAAAATCGCGGTGAATTTGTATATATTTAAATAGTTCGTCATTTGCCCATGGTACATCCGATTTCTTTTTGGATAATATACGTTTAACGGGAAAATGTAAATCTATATAATATGTTAATACATTAAACAATTTGTCGTATTTATGGTCTATGTCAGAATTTTCATAAATAAAATTAAAATCATAATTGGAAATGTCAAAATAAAATGAATAATAAGAATCACTATTAAATATTCGACGTTCAAATGTTTCATTTCCTTTGGATACTTGGCTTCCTTTTCCCAGAGTGAAAACATACCGTTGCGCGTTATGATCGCTAACGGCAGTATCCACTGGTGATACAGTGAGAAAATCGCGGGCGTAGTTCGCTAAGCCGCAGTCAATGGATGACGCGGATTCTGCTGTAACGCGTGTAGGAAAAGTCACGGTATTTGAGCATCCAAAACAAATTAATACATCGTCTACCTGCCGCCTTAAGCTATTTTCAGATAAATAATCAACATTTTGATCGCCAACTATTAGGAACTTTTTATTGTCGTCAGTAATTTTATATAATAATAATTCAAGATTTTTCAAATAGATGTCAAAGTCGCCATTACATGTCCTATATAATACAATAATAATCAATTGATAACAAGGTATTTCGATTGCCGTTAATTCAATGTGATATGGAACACATAGACTATGAAGGTCGTTACGTAATTTAAAGTTAATATCATCACGTAAGTAAATAGCTACCCCCCCATGCGCGCCGTCGCGAGTACGACAGAACGCGTTTGCCAGAGTGTACCCACACAAGTTAATACATTCTAGTTCATTTTTACGACACCAAGTTTCGCTTAGTCCAAGTACGTCTGGGTTTTCTTCACTGCATAATAATTGTAATAATGGAATTTTGTTACAAAGTGAACGGACGTTTTGGTGTATAATCTTGAAATTTGACATTACCTTCTCGTTATGTTTGCGCGTTGTAGATTGGAGTTTTTTGGCTGGATAATGTTAAAATATCGTACTCCAACCCCTTCCGGCCAATTTGCGGTATCCCTGGCAGCCTTCACGTTGGCAGCTGGCACATCCAAACGGAACGAAGAATAATTACCACGAGTAACTACGAGTTTTTGGCAAACTGGTGTCGTGATGCCCATTTGTGTCTGAACGTGGTTAACTATGTCCTCAGTGGTGGTATCTTCATCAAGGTTGTACACATGAAGGCTAACGGTTCGGGGTCCCGCTGCACGCAAGCCGCAAGTACTGGATGACTGTGAGACAGGGACCGCGGGATCGGCGGGCGGCAGCGCGGTTGACGATGACCCTTGACCAGTGGTATCCGATGGAGCGATGTCACCATCCTTTCTCGTGCCTCGCTTATCCTGTCCTGAAGCAGCTCCACGACGCGGTCGGACCCGGCGCGGTTCGGCGAGTTGGACAGGGTATCTGGTTCCAGCTGAGCAAGAATCCAGCTGTTTGGCGTCTGCGTAAGACTGCGCAGCCGTGGATTCCTTTCCACTAGGCAACACCGGGCTATTGACATTGGCAGTCTCAGTCACAGAGACCGATAACGGTACCGGTGATGAAGTCACAACCTCAGCCTCGCAAGGGTCCAGCAGTAGGTCGTTGTTGAGGAAGATGATACCTTCAGGGCCAGATAAATTCAGTGCATCATGTGTGTTGTTTGGAACAGTTAATGGGTGTTCTGTACTGGTTTTTGTGAGAGTGCCTAGAATTTTCTGGAGATATCTGTTTTGGTAAGCCAATAGTTTTTTTTGCTCACTTATTATATCGTAACAGTTCATTATGTTTTGCTTCATACCAATAATTTCGTCCTTCAAGTTTGAGACCTCTTCCACTAATCTTGTAACGGCCGCTGCTTGAGTCGCCTGTTTTTCCATCATAGGTGTCAGGATTTGTTGTTTGAGGTCGTTGTATAGGATATTCTCTGTGTTGGTAAACTCAATAACAATAATTGAACGTCAAATAATAAATTAAATCTTTAAAACAATAAAAGATCTAGAGGAGCCTTAAATTTGAATGTTTATCACACGGTGGCGCCCTCTGTATATTCACCCATTGACGGATCTTAATCACGTAAACTTATGTTTAATATTATCCTGACTACTGGACTGCCGGACCTAATAAGGATGTACACATTGGACACACCGCTTGCTGGAGACGCGCACATGCACGCCACGCGAGCTGTGTGTCATTTAATATAACATTTACATAGAATACAATAGAACATAATGTTATTTCGAACTGATCATACATCGTCATCAACATTTTGATAAATTACAACAGATAAAAAATCGATTAGAGTTACAGAAAAAATAAATTATTACATTATATATAACATATTATTCGTATTTTACGTACATATGTAATGAATTAAAATTACGTTTTAATGGAAGTGAATAGATTAAATATTTTTACAGAGAATTTATAAATTAGAATTTTTACACAGCATATATTATAGATATTTGATTATAAAATTATTACAATTGTTATGCCTAAAAATTGTATTATGTCAATTTAAATACGTACTACTATAACTAAAATATATTTTCTCAGTCCTCCATAAACTCTTTTACACAGTAAAATGCTTTCATCATCATCAGCTTATCGCAGTCCACTGCTGGGCATAGGCCTCCCCACGGCTGCCCTATATCAAAACCTAGTAACTGCTTCAGACCAAATTTTACAGGAGAGCATAAAAACATAAAAGGGTCTGCCAAATTTTTTTTTTTTAATAATAGATAAAAAACTGAACATGAATCGGTTGAATACTAATCACTGTATCAATTAACATCGTAATCATATAATTTACTCGTAATACGCACGTTTTATATCCCTTACTCGTTGAAAACGTATTCAGCCATATCAATTTCGTCCATATCCCAAGTTCAATACCTAGTAAGGGCCCTTACTAGGTATTGAACCATTATAAACTGGTAGTAGCGTCATCAAACTCAAAAGATGTTCTAAATTAAAACCTAGCGTTTTTTTTCTGTTAACATAATTGATGGTTTTAAATGAAACGAGCACATTAAGAACAAGATATTTATTAAAAAAAATACTTATCACTGTATCAATTAACATCGTAAATCATATAACTTAGTCTTAAATTTCAAAAATTAATTGGCGTCACCCTGACCACCATGAACTAAATCAATAGATGCGTTGTTAACTGGAAGATCATTCCAGAAGGATTTCCTCGAATCCGGCATTACGTTTACTAAGGTAAGTATCCCATTTTTTTCCATTGGTAATGCCTCGGGGGCTTGCTATGACAGCAGGGCTGGACTTCTCGTTGAATTTTGGCATGAGGAAGTCCAGCTCGTACAAAGGCTCTTTGAATCTGTAATATTAATAATAACATGACAACATATTCAATTAAAAGTTAAGATGGAAGAATATGAATGTTAAACCTTGTTTACCTTGTTTTTTTCTTTGCCATTCATACTGGTTTTCAGGTTCGATTGTTTATACGGTGGGATTATTTTTTTCAAAACATATAGGGTAACGGCTCCAGTGGCCAGCCAGGAACCAGTAGTCAGCCTTTTCAGTCGTTTTTTTTGGTCGGGAATTGGATGGTTATTCGAATAAACAAATCGCGGGTACTCAAATAAAAACTCTGATTCCCAATTTGTCGATACGTAGCACGGCAAGTGCAGTGAGGGGTCGGGGGAAAGCAATAAATTCGTTCTTACAAGGTGGTGTTCGTCGACGAGTGCGGGTAGTGTCTTGTCCGCCATATTTTTGACTGCACGTGGTGTTCACTTAAAAGGGAAGAAAACTATATATTGATGTTAAAAGTTATTGATTTCTGTAAATGTTTCGTTTATTTATTAGTTTATCTATTCGATTCCTCCGTATTTGTGTAGAAATATCATGATCTAACTAATAAATTTAGGGGGCTGACTACTGGATACCTAGTTTTCAACAAAGTATCTAGTGCTCAGCCACCGGGGGCTGACCTTTGGGTTCTTCATTTAATATTTTATTTTTTATTGTTATATACCGTTACGACCGTTAAATTTAAATTTTTCAAATTTAGTTAGGCATGCCCTATTCAATTTGATATAAAACCCAGTAGTCGGCCCCATTTGATTTTATTTTTTTATCACGGCTGACCACTGGATTTCGCGGATCTAGTACTCAGCCACAATTATAATATTATGATTAGATTAAATAAATATGATGGATGATGTAGCACCTATTCAATTCAAGGATTCAAAAAGAAAAAAGAAGAAGATATAAAGAAGAAAAAAAAAACTGTTGTCTTAGGAAAAAACAGAAATATCTTTCAACCCAACGACGCTACAAAGAAACTGTAACCAAACAAAAACCGGCCAAGTGCGAGTCGGACTCGCGCGCGAAGGGTTCCGTACCATTATCAATTTATTATTAAAAAAATACAGTTAAATTCAACCTACCTCAAAAACTATAAGAGATAATTTAATCAAACCAAAAATCGTTGATAGAGTTTATTAATGTGTATAACATATATTTTTTTTAGAATTTTATATTGCGTAGTTTAAAAAATAGAGGGGGGGGGGACACATTTTTCAGATTTGAAAGCTGATATCTCGAAAACGATTTGCTTAAATAAAAATGAGATTTATAAACCTTTATATCATTTTCAAAGACCTTTCTATTAATACCCCACACGCTTATTTACAACTAAAAATTTTTTTATATCCCTCAGTTACATGTATGGAGGGCCCCCACCCCAATGGTATTTTTAACAATTTAGTATCATAATCCTGTAGCGGTTTATACAACACATATCCTTACCAAATATCGTTACTGTAGCATTTATAATTTCCGAGTAAATCGGCTGTGACAGACGGACAGACGGACATGACGAATCTATAAGGGTTCCGTTTGGCTACGGAACCCTAAAAAACTAAACACAAAATAAACCCAGAATGACGCCAGTAAAATCAATAAAAAGGGCACAAGAAAATAGAAAATAGATTTTTCAATTGATTCATCAGGTTTGACAGAAAATGATGCAGTTTTAACGGATATAACCCGATCAAAACAGATAAAAAGAATGTGTGATAAGAGCTCAAAAGTTACGATTCTTTCTAATGTAATGAACCTGTTTAACTCCCCAGCAAGGAGAATGTCATAGTCATAGTCACAGTCATTTTATTCACTAAACAAAATACATTGCGTTTATTTCGATGTCAGCAGCCTCCTCAAGTAAAAACATAGATACTGTGTCCAAAAAAATTACTTTACTCTCATTAAAACAGCTTTGAGGACTAGTAATATAAGAAAACACTAAATTATCGGAAAATAATGGACCTGTTACATACGACGGTACGACCGGCTATACAAATGAACATTATATCTATGTAGGTTTGGCTGATATTTTTATATTTAAGTTTTGAATATTCTTATATTGATTATAATTAATACTAATATTAATAAGGAGATAATATACATACTGTGAGCTTGAAAAATATTTTTTGTTACGTACGACTAAC